>JAIWNF010000109.1:0-66151 GCA_025093555.1 Circinella umbellata | reverse complement strand
ATTCAATGATTTAAAAATGGCGTTAATACAAGCACCCATATTATCACGACCCGAATACAACAAAGACTTTTACTTAATCACAGACGGAAGCAAATTTGGCTTGGGAGGTACACTCAGTCAACTCTGTGATGATGGAAAAAAGGAAACCGTAATATCATATCTATCCGTTCCACCACTAAAGGAGAAGAATCATTATCCGCTACAGGTTTAGAATGTGCAGCATTAGTATATTGTGTACAACAAACGCGACATTATCTTTTGGGAAAAAAGTTTTATGTTGTTACAGACCACCAACCTTTATCAGGCTACCTTAAAGAAAAACAACCCATTGGAAGGCATGCAAGAGCCATAGCATTTTTGAGCGAATACAATTTTGAAATTCATTACCGAAGTGGCAAGAAAAACCAAAGTGCAGACTTTTTGAGTCGACTTCCCGGTTTCTCCCATAACAACAAGAATGACCACGAAAACGAGAACGAAAACGATCGAGTCGACGTTTAAATGGAAGGACGGACGAGTATTATAAAATAACAATATTCAATATAAAAAAAAAAAAATAAAAAATAAAATAAAATAATAAAATAAAATAAAAAATAAAGAAGAATAGTAGTATACACGAAGAAAAAAAAAAAACAAAAAGAAAACAAAAGAAAAGAAAAACGTCATGGACACAAAAGAGAATAGTCACCAATTAAAAAGAAATTGTTCACATTACCCCTTTTCACATGAATGTAACACAGTGTCAATCCCCTTTATCTTACTCTATTTCATTATAAAACATATACACAAAATCATATAATACATAGCATAAAAAAATTGACAATCACTGTAGTACCAACAACCCTTAAATTTCCCCACATTATTGTAACCAAACTATTTTTGTAAAAACCCCATTATCTTATATTAATTACTTACATCGCACAAAACAAGATCAACATATCACACAAATCTCATAATATTCAGAAACCACGTTATTAAAAATGGAAATCGAAACATACAACGGAATCAAATATTACCTAGAAAAGCTAGAATATCCACCAAATTGCACCAAACAAATGAAAGAACCATACGTTCTCAAAACAAATATTACCAAGTACAAGATAACAAGTTATATCGCCAAGGACGAACACAAAGATTAGTGCTTACGAAAACTGCAGCACATGAAGCTATCTTTGCACATCACTCACACGCTTTAGGAGGACATTACGCATTTGACAATACATATTATAAAATTAAACAAAAATATTATGTGCCAGGTTTAACAAAAATGATTCGCGATTATATCAATCAATGTGACAGATGTCAGAGACAAGCATCTAAAAACAATTTAGAACCTCTAAACCCTATTCCTGTAACCGCAAAAATATTTCATCATGTCCAGATTGATGCTAAATTTGTGAAACGATCAAGAGGAGGCTATCGATATATATTATCATGTTTTGATCTATTTTCAAAATATGTAGAAAGCAAAGCAGTTTGTTATCTAAATGGAGCTGAAGTTTCAATGTTTATTCTTAACAAGATAATAGCAAATCACTCAGTACCAAAAATAATACACGTAGACGGAGGAGGCGAAAACATAAATGCAATAGTAAAATCTATTTGTAAACAATACAACATCGAACATCGAAAAGGAAGTCCATATAACAGCCGTTCACAAGGAGGAATCGAAAGGTGGCACAGAAGTTTGAACATGATGATCAAACGATTACCAAACGAAGAAAAACAAGACTGGGACCTATACTTGGAAGCATTATTATTTGCTTACAGAACTATTAAACAAGCTAGTACAAAACAATCACCATTTTTCATGATTTACGGACGACATCCATATATACCATTTGACAACAATTATCGACCAGAAATACCAATGTCAGAATTAAAATTCGATCAAGCAGTACAAGAAGAATTCTTAAAACATGTTGAAAAATTACAAAACGTACGAAATGAAGCTGCAGTAGAAATTAAACATGCACAAGAAAAACAAAAAAACAAATAGACCAAAAAATTCTCAAGAAAGGACAAGAACTCAAACGACCATTCAAGATTGGAGATCATGTCGAAATGTTCCAATCATGGGTAGCAAACACCTGGAGTGGAAAAATCATTGACCGATGGACCGGTATCTTCCTGATACACAAGATCAATAAACGAGGAACTTACAAACTAAAACAATTAAATGGCCAAATACTGAACCAAAGTATTCACAGGAACCGATTACGAATTTATCGAATGCCAAACACGGAGTATAGAATGCCAAGTTATCAAGCATCATCATCTATGATTACGAATGACCAAGGAACCCACACTAAACAAAAAGAACGTGCATTAAATTTAAAAGATGAAAATTCCAGCAACAACCTCAATAAATCTAATGAAGAAGATGATACAAGTACATCAAATTCACATGATGAAGATCCAACATACAAAAATCACAACACAAGACAAACACGAGTTGACAGAAAATACAATACAAGAAATGATCAACAAGATCTTGTACATCAAAACAGAAGAAACGTCAAATTACGACAAGTTACACCATATATACAAATACCAGTAAAACGCATCTTTTACGAATAACACAACATAAATTAATCAACATTACAATTACACAACACATACATCAACAAAAAAAAATATACAATACAAAAATACAACACAAAAATACAACACAAAATACAACACAAAAATACAACACAAAATACAACACAAAAATACAACACAAAATACAACACAAAATACAATACAAAAAGACAACACAAAAATACAATACAAAAGACAACACAAAATACAATACAAAAATACAATATAAAAATCACAAAACAAAATATACAGTAATACATTAATCAACACGATCTTAATATACACAACATCAAACACAAAAATTACATCATCAATCAATCAATCAACTATCCAGTGTCACAACATTACAATATCAATATCCAACAAAGGAATAATTCAACGACACAAATCAACATAAATAAATTACAATAACAAAAAAAAAAAAAAAAAAGATATATAAAGGCAACAAAACTCGAACAAAAATAAAAATCTTCATTATTATCATAATACCTTCAGACTCTACCTTACACATCTTATAATCTACAAATCTACAATGCAATCCCAACAAGATAATAAAATTACCGACCAATACACATGGCCCATTGACCGTCAAGATCAACCCATGGAAGTTGATGCAGACTTTCCAGAACAAGATATAGTAGATCTCTACACGCAAATGGACAACGACTTTGTTCTGACTACCTACGAAGAAGCACATCTCTTACGTTTACAGGCTCAAATTCAATCTCTAATTAAGTCAAGGTCACAAATTCAAGAAAACATAAATGAACTGGTCAAAAAAACAATCATGCTAGTCAACAATGCACCTATCAGACACACAGAAAACGCGCATCTCGAACGCTGGTATCGTTCTGGAATGATTGAAACTATAATTCAAGACGCGTACCTGGCAAACCCAATTACACCCTTTTGCATCAGTTGCAATGGAACGTTAGTAGCAAACGGAGCGGAAGAAGGAATTTTCTACAATCCAAGAACGTGGATTCCAAGACAAGAAGCCGCGTATGAGGCAGAAAGAAAACAGCAACAAGAAGAACTAGAACATTTGATTCAACAACAACAAGGACAAAAACACCAAGAAGAATGGTTAAAGCAAGAACCATTACCATAATTATTATTACTATTATTAAACAATTATCAATATCAATTATCAAATCAACAGTTAAAATAACTTAAAAAAAAAAAAAAAAATTACAAAATCCTTATTATTACAATACTTATATCATTATCCACTATTCAATATCCATTATCTATTTTCATATATATTCACTTTAAACAATTATTCTTATAATATCTTATACTACCTTCAAGTCATCATAACATTATAACTTATTATATTATCTTATCTCACCCCTTTTTATTTATTACCATATTCACAATAAATCTTAATTCATTAAGATTGTCAAAATAAATACAAATGTTTATTTACATATCAACAATGTAAAGTGAGGGACCACTTTAAAACGACCACGGGAGTGTGTGTAACCCTTACATAAACAACATTTCTTATTTTCTATTTTTATACACGAATATTCAGAATAATTATTCATATAAGAATATTCTCATTTCTATTACCTTTTACACGAATCAATATATTGTACAACAACTTAATATAAATATCCCCCCAATTAATTAATTAAACAATCACATGTAATAACTGCGCGACATTAAACAGTTGCTGCGGATTTAACTGCGTAACATTAGAAAGTTACTGCGGAACAATTGTAAAAGATATATAAACCCCAACTTTTTTAAACCAAATAAAAATCATCAATCTGTTATTCAATCAATTTGACTTTATTTTAAATTTATTTTCTATTGATCACTCAACACCGTATATTGGGTTGTTTTAATTATTTTATTTATCCAAGGGATTAACTTAAGATCATTATCTTACTTATTTTATATATTTATTTGTTGACTACATATTAAACGTAGTATTTGAATTTGATAACAACTAAATTCACATTATAAAGACTCAATACATACAGACATAATATCTCTGTACTAGATTTGATTATATTAAAATCATTATCGCTTAACATATATTATCTCAAAAGAACTTGAGAAATCTTAATAAACAATTACGTTGTAATATACGATAATATTACTGGTGCTCACTATAAAAATACATAAGCATCTGTTGTAGCTGAATAAATATATCTACTTATAAATTTAATATAAAAACATCCACACCGGCTGCAATGCAAGATAATGATCCCAAGCATACAGCTAAAATTGTACAAGAATGGTTACAAAAACAAGATTTTAAGGTCATGGAATGGCCTCCCCAGTCACCTGATTTGAATCCAATTGAAAATATGTGGGCATTATTAAAAAGAAGACTTTATAATAACTATAATAAGCCAGCTGCAAATTTAGATGAGTTATTTGAGCGTTCATCCAAAATTTGGTATGATATTACAGCTGAAGAGTGCCAAAAATACATATATACAATGCCACGACGAGTAGAACAAGTTATTCAGCAAAAAGGATTATGGACAGACTACTAAATAAAAAATTATTTATCATTATTTCTAATATTTAAAAGGTGCTCACAAAAGTGTTCGTCAGTATATTTATCTTTGGTAGCTGTTTTTAAAAAATATTATTATTTAATCTCCGCTTCCAATTAAAATTCAGATTCATATTTAATTTGTGATTCTTTTGGTATATATTATGTCTCTTTGGTGTTAGTAGTTACTGAGATAGAGAAGTAAGAAGAGAAAAGTGATAGAGTGACGAACACTTTTGTGAGCCAGTGGAGATATGGTTACCTGTAGTACCAAAAGTAATAGTTGGTGATTCCAAGGGAGAGAAAGTTGGAATCATTGGTATAACGGCAGCAGTAAGTCCTTTGGCTTATTTTTGTTGGGCATTATTCAAAGAAGGATTAGTATTAAGTGATCCCTCTTGGTCAATTTCTATGTTGGGAGATGGTAGTGCTGAAGAAAAATCGTCATCACTGTCTTGATCAGCATTACCAAATAAACTGCTTGAACTGAGACCAACACCAAGTGAACCTTCATTTAATTCAGGTGGCACCGCACCGAACCTGTTGTGGAACCTATATGTTGTTACTGAGCTACCTCAACTACTTCTTATTGGGGGCAGTTGATAGATAGATGACCATAATCTCCATAAAGAGAGCAAGCTTGAACATTATGAGACTTGGCTTTAGGATAGACTTCTTCTTCGTGTGTATCTTCATGGCATATATGACAATATGGAGGAGAGCCTTTCCAAAAAGCTCTGACTTTATGATTAAGACTAGGGTAAAGCAAAGTATGTGTTGACAATGGTTCATCAGAGTATGTAACATTGAGGGAGATATATCCTTGGCCCATAAAAAAATTATGAGGAGTAGACAGGAAAAGACTAATGTCTAAGATGCATCCATAGGGTTGAAGTATATGTTGAATAGCTTGAATCAAATCATTTATTGGAACGTGAGGGAGGTCATATAAGTTGATGATCATAAAACCAGAGCCTTTATGTAATGCAGGAGTACCAAGGATAGTTTGACCTTTGATGATAAAACCAGTAGTAGACAAGGTTGGACGTTGACCAGTATCGCGTGGTGTGATTTCAATGCCTACTTGTTTATCTTTGAAACGAAGTTGAACACCAAGAAGATGAGCTGAATGAAATTGTTTGATGGCATTGAAAATAGTAGAATGATTCGTCATAATTGATGTTGTTTCAAAAAAAACAGACTGGGATTAATTGAGTGAGAATAATCTGTAGTTTGTATGTGTTTTCCAATATCAAGAGGTGCAATATCTCCAGATGATGAATAAATAGAGCGATAGATGCTTCTGGTTATTTAATGCATTGTTTTGGGGCGATTATTATTGTTAAACTTGTTCGCGTATTGAGAATTGTTTTTATTGTGTGTGCATTGATGTTTTTTTTTAAATCATATGCAAAAAAGGAATGAACTGATAGTAATAAATGAGAAAAGAAGCTACAGTATAAAAAAAGTATAATTAGTATTTGTTATATCAATCAAATATAATAAAATAAAAGAGACGTTAAAAAGTCAACGAGACCCAAAAGAACAATAATTGAACTGAAGTTTATTAAAATAAAATATTATCTCTATTTATATGAATCTTATTATCAGTAGGATATATTGATATGTGTATACGTAAGATTTATATTTGTCATGGTCGCGTGAATTATGAATATAAGATTAGACTTTGAGCGGTTGACGATATGATATATCTACGCAGCTGTAACCTTATATCATTATAGAAGACAGACTTCTGTGTTCTTATAAATCATGGTCCAAATAGGGAAATACACGAAATGTCAGCAAAGCATAATTAAAGATACGTCATACTTTGTTTTATTTTTATTTTTTTTGTAGAAGAAAATTTATTGTCCCAAAATTAGGGATGTGATGAAAGAAATTCTATATATTAACCAATTACTAAAGAGAAGAAAAAACTAAGTTATTAAAGAAATAATGTAGGAATATGATTAATTAAACATGCTGGCTGAATGCGTGTTATTGTTCCAAATGGATTTTACGAAGGTGAAGAATTGTTTTGGCCATGACACCGGTTGACCAGAAGGTTGTTTGGTGAAAGACAAATTGCCAATGAGCGGACCAAATTTGTAATAGAGTGGTGGCAATAATGTCAAAAAACGTAAGGTTGAATTCAGGACGTACTGATAAATCAGGCAGTGAAAAAGAGATGATGTGATCAATGGTGAGCTCATGAGGAGAGACCAAATAGCGAGATGCAATGTTTTTCCAGACTGATTGTTTGATAGAACATTCCCACACAAAGTGTTGAGGTGTATCAGTTGATTCACAGAAAACACAGGTAGGTGTGGTAAATACGTGTGGTATCAGTTGATGGAGGCATTGTTTACAAGATAGTTCTTGATGCAATATGCGCCACCAGATTGTGTGTGCCCTATGTGGAAAAGAACTATTCCAAAAGGTTTTCCACTTTGCTTTAGAAGCACGGGGATACCAATCAGGCAACTGATTGAAGTGTGGTAAGAATTGTGCGCGATATAGTTTGGTAGTAATATTGATAATTGGAATATTATTAAGAAATTGTGCGGATATAAATAAGGTTATGGGTTGCTGGATAGGAAGCGTAGTAGATGATGAGTCAATTAGGCAAGAAAATTCGTGTGTCAAAACATATTTGCCAGCATCCAAAAGGTCAAAAAAATCTTTTACTCGATGCTGGTGTCGTCTGCATTGTTGAGGGTTACATCGATGTAGCTGTTGTGTTGGTACGTTGTACTGAAAGGCATCTTTTACTAATATTTCGTGCCACAATTGTTGATGGTGTAAGAACTCTTGATGCGATATATCGTGACCTTTGACAACAATAAAAGAAAGGGGGAAGTCACGAACAGTTAAACTAGTTATGTTGGTCCAATCTACTTTGAGGTGAAGTGTATCAATACATCGAAAGAAAGATTTGAAAGAACCAAAACTAGATAAAGGACGAAGCTGGCGTTGCGGAAAAACAAGTGGATATAGAAATGAT
The DNA here is from genome assembly GCA_025093555.1 of Circinella umbellata. Taxonomy (NCBI): domain Eukaryota; kingdom Fungi; phylum Mucoromycota; class Mucoromycetes; order Mucorales; family Lichtheimiaceae; genus Circinella; species Circinella umbellata. The sequence goes on along the minus strand of JAIWNF010000109.1, from coordinate 58,049 downwards.
GAAGATTGAGAAAAAAGTTGCAAGCAGAATTTAATAATAGGTGTAAGAAAGGATGCATCCGCATCAGTTGTTGGGTCCAAAAGTGGCGTTATCCATCGTAGCTGTAAAGCTGAATGGTGAGCAATAGGATCAAGAATACCAAGGCCCCCTTCTTTTCGCGGTCGTGAACATGTTGCAAAGCTAACTGGTGGAAAAGCTTGTTGAGTGACATATTGGTATATAATGGATTGTAGTTGTTGTAAATATGACTTAGTAATAGGTAATATCTGTATACAGTGCCATATTTTGCTTAGTAATAGAGAGTTTGAAACGAGACCACGACCTTGGATGGATAGTGACCGGGATGATAGCATTTGAGCATAAGAAACAGTTTTATCCAAAAGAGCATCTAGAAAGTATTTTAATTGAGATTTAGAACTTGAAAGTGGAAAACCAAGATATATAACTGGATGGGGAGAAGAGGAATCATGTCATCCCCCAATACCAGCCCTAGTTAGGGCGGCAATCCAAGATAATTGTCTCTTACCTGAAAGAGACATTGCCATTGTTTTTTCTCTATTAATCTTGCCATTCGATGCATTATTATAAAGCTGTATAAGATCGAGTAAAGCTAGTAGTTCAGAAGGACGAGATAAAAAGACTGATGTATCATCAGCATAAGCAAGATATTTAAGTGGTGGTGGTGTACTGTCAGGAATGTTGGGTATATTACGGCGAGGACTGGCAAAAGTGAACCCCTTGATCATTGGATGAGAGTTAATTGCTCGCAGAAACGGTTCTAGAACGAGATTAAAAAGAAGAGGTGACAGCGGATCTTCTTGGCGTAAACCTCTCCCTTGATGACATGGAGTTGACAAATACCCATTCACATTGATACAAAGCGAAGTATTAAAAAATAAAGAGGAAAGATTATTAGCCAGTGTATCTGGAAAGCCAAATAGAGTAAAAATAGAACGTAGATATTGGGGATGAACCCTATCATACGCTTTTTCCATATTGATAGCTAAGGCGATTCCAGGGATGTTGTAATGGTGAGCGATATCTATAATAAGACGAGTGGCCAGACCATTATCAGCTATAAAACGTTGAGGTAAAAATCCGGTTTGTTGATTCTGTATTATTTGTTGACAAGGGCCAATGAGGCGAGTGGTTAATAATCATGTGAAGATTTTTCCATCCGTACATGAGAGTGAAATAGGTCGCCAGTTTTTTAGAAGTATAAGATCTCCTTTCTTTGGAAGAAGAGTAACAACAGATCTTTGCCAGGTAGGAGGAAAACGACTATATTTGGAGGCTTCATTAAGTACTTGAAGAAAAAGAGAGCGACAGCCAGGATGGCGAAGAATGACTTTGAGAATTGTATAAGGAATACCATCAATACCTGGGCTACTGTGGAAAGGTACTTTTTTTAAACATGCAGTAAGATCATCATCATTCCAGTCACTAGTCAGATATACACAGTCATTGGCGGATAATTTTGCAGAAGATGGGGTAGAGCGAAATAGTTCATTAATATGGTGGTCTTGTACAGGAGTGGCAGTATAAAGCTGATGATAGTACTAATGAGCACAATCCAAAAGATCATTATTATTATGTACTAAGAGACCTTCCTGGGTCTGTAAAGCTGTTATGTTCTGACGTTGATGTCGTTCCCAAAGACAGCGATAAAAATATTTATTTGAGCGTTCACCCAATTCACGCCATCTATGACCTGATCGAAGGGCAAGGATGTTTCCTTCCTGATCAGTGACCTGGTCAATCTCTTTTTCCATACTGGCAAGCTCATGCTGTAGTGTGTTACGAATAGATCCAGTATGTTCGGAATTGGTGATAATTGGTGTATTACAAGTAATATAAGAATGTTGGAGTTGTTGTAACTGACGGTGTGATCGACGTAGTTGTTGTAGGTGGCGTTTTGTTTGAGCATGTTGTTTTCATGAAAATCTTTAGCAAACATTTTGACTTGACTTTTGAGGTGGTCCATTGGAGGCAAGCATAAGTGGAAGGTAAGTGCTTCATGCCTTCATTAAGAAAATGATAAAGTTTATCACGAATATTGTTATTATCTGCCAGATAAGGATTAATTTTCCATATGCCTAGGCCAAATTGCTGATCAAAAAGATGTAATTTGATAGAGACAGCATGATGGTCAGTTCGATTGGAGACAAAAGATATTTGGGGGGATTTAGCGCGAGCAATTAAATCACCAGAAAGTAAAATGAAGTCAATATTAGAGGTGCCTTGATGACCAAAAAAGGTTGGAGCATGCATGATATGGGGCTCCTGTGCAAAAGGGTCGAACCAGGATTCATGTAGCCACTGTGTCCAATGGCGGTTGATAAGAGAATGACGATGAGTAGAATGGAGATTATAATTAAAGTCGCCTAATATAATATTACATGAGACGGTTTGATGAAGTGAATTGAAAAGAGAGTATAATTGATTAAAAAAAGGTGGTTGATCAATGCGTTGAGCAGGTGCATATATGACATAAATAGTAATAGGGGAGAAAAAATGTTGTCGATGAGTAATGGTGGCTGCAAGAATACGACCATCAATGGATGACCATAATGGTAAAATGAGAAGGTTTTCATTAAAAGAAACTAATCCACAGTGTTTAGTCCAAGTATTGAAGGCTTCATGGAATGATAAATCAAAAAAATGTTGTGTTTCTTGGAGTGCAATGATATCATATGACCGAGAACGAATTTGATGAAAATATGGTTTGTGTTTTTGTGTTTTTGTGTTTTTGTTTTTTTAAGGCCTCGAAAATTGAGTGAGGCAAATGTTAAAAGTGGTGGTTGATTGTTTTCGTTCATCATTATAAATGTTGGAGATTAATTATTGGCACGAGTCGTCATTCCCTGTTGACAAAGAAATAATCTCTTTGTTGGGAGTTTGTTGACTATTGTTGTTCAGAGGATGTTGTTCGACTGGACGAGAAGATCCCAAGTTGACCTGTTTTTGTTTATCCTGGCGTTTCTTACTAACTTTTTGTTCTTTAGGCTTAGTACTGCCAGTACGATGTGGGCGTCGGGTTATCAGGCTTGGTCGTACTGAAGAAGATTTAGGTGTTGAAGCGAGATCCATTATAGTGTCATCTTCACTATCAGTCTGTGCATCAATCTCATCATTATTTTCTATGTCAGTCGAATCACTATCAAGTGCACTATGACTATCGTCGGTCTTTTTTTTTTGTTTTGGTGGTTGTTGATGACGATGCCCATTTCCTTTCTGTTGTCGTTGTTGTCGATGACGAAGCTCGAATCCTTTTCAATGCTGTTGCTGCTGATGACGATGCTCTTTTCCTTTTTATTGCCGTTACTGTTGATGACGTTGCTCGGTTCATTTTTATTGTCATTTCCATGAGTACCGCTACTGTTATTATCTGTGTGTTGTATCCAACACATATTATTCATAAAGATAATTATTTGTCATTCTAATTATTAAAGTATAGCGTATCTTTAATTATGCTTTGCTGACATTTCGTGTATTTCCCTATTTGGACCATGATTTATAAGAACACAGAAGTCCGTCTTCTATAATGATATAAGGTTACAGCTGCATAGATATATCATATCGTCAACCGCTCAAAGTCTAATCTTAATATCATTAATCTTATATTCATAATTCACACGGCCATGACAAATATAAATCTTACGTATACACATATCAATATATCCCACTGATAATAAGATTCATATAAATAGAGATAATATTTTATTTTAATAAACTTCAGTTCAATTATTGTTCTTTTGGGTCTCGTTGACTTTTTAACGTCTCTTTATTTTATTATATTTGATTGATATAACATTTTTTTCAACGAATTCCTCGTTCTCTATCGAAATCTCTATTCTCATTTTATTTTATATTTTTTATAAACACACACACACCACATTTTAATTTTTTTTATCCACTTACCTTACTTTAACTACACTATGTCTCAACAACAAGAAAATCTATTCCATCTGCCAATGCTGATCATCATCTTGAAGATGATGTAATGAGCGAACCGGTTCTCATGTGTCTGCCACTTCATCTTCTCGCTTGCCACCAAGAATAGCGAAATTAGTTGCCAAGCTTGCCTTCTTGGAAGAAGAAATGGTGCGTGATGACTTATCCGAACAAGAGCTCGTCAAAATTCAAGGCTTGTTTTCCATTCATTCTAAGAGTTTAGACATGATCTTAGATGTACACAAAGATTATCCAAAAAGGAGAAGGTTGCTGTTACTACCTCGTCATCTAAGGTTATTGTTCCTTCAGACTTGCCGTCTTTACAATGGACCGGTAATGTTATGATAGCTCCAAGACCGTGTTTGCCTCCATCTACGAATGCCTTGACCGATTTGAGGATATTCTTGAATCATACGGTCAAAATATTAATGTTAATTGGTGCCGTTTGCTGCCACGTATGTTGTCTCTGGACCAACGTTCTTGGTTTATTGACCATTTAAAACCTCATGCTGCTTTGGATTGGTCGTTCGCTCGCAAGACGCTCGTTAACAAGTATGGTATACAAGATGCTGATCGCCAAGCACAATTCATGCAAGAGCTTTTTCGTTGCGGATGGGTCGTGATGACTCGGTGGAGCAGTATACCGACCGGTTTCATAAGCTTCGTCGTGAGGCAGGCTGTGAAGACAACCGTGTTATGGCTGCCTTGTTCATAAATTCGTTGTTACCTGAATTAGGTCAACACGTAACCTTGGGTCAAGCTCACTTGTCTCCGGACAAACGTGCCACCATCGACCATGCTGCCAACCTTGCTCGCCGATTATATGGTAATGTTGTTCATTCCAAGCATAGCAAGCAAGTTGCTGCGAGTTCCGACTCGTCATTGTCAAGTTCTGCTGTTTCTGCTGCTGGTGGTCTGTCGCTTGCTGTTTCCGGCAAGAAAAATAAAGGAAAGAAGAGAGCCGACGCCAAACACTGCCGCTTACATGGAACAGGCCGTCATTCTTCCGAAGAATGTCGCGCTCTGTCTTCATTACAAGTTGGTGGTAATACTGGTAAGGTTGCGAAGTTTGCTGGTTCGTCGTCTGGTGCTCGTGCTGCTGGTTCGTCTGCTGGTTCGTCTTCTTCTGGGAAGAAAAACTGTTTCAAGTGTGGCTTCGTTCCCTGGAAACAAGGTCATGTTTGTGAGGTCAATCATTTGGCAATCCGCTCTGCCTCTCTCCTCCAATCATCATCATCATCTTCGGCTTCTGGTTCCGTACCAGTCACGCCACCACCACCATCATCATTGCCTGTACCCGTACAGGATGATAATTCTGTTTCTTCGGTCCGTCCGAATTTGGCTGCACCTGCTGCTGTTCCTCCTGCAAATGAGGATACATTGATGTCTGAGGTTGAAGAATCTCTAGTCAAAGCCTGCTTTAACTGTAAGTCCAATCATTCTCATGATTTTACAAAACATCTTTTCAAAAATACTAAATCATACTATGTACCAATTACCTTAGAGGGACATGACATTTTTGCTTTTGTGGACCCCGGTTCAACATTTACGGCAATTACACCTGGTCTGCGCTCTTCTCTTGGTTTGGAGTTTACCTCTTGTCCCGGCAAGATTGGTATGGCTGCCCCTGGGCTTAGCATAGATAGAAGTGGTCATACAAATAAAACAAAGATTATACATAACGGAATTACTGCTTTTCACAATTTTGAAATAATGAATTTAAATTGTTCTGCTGATGTGTCTATTGGCGCTGATTTAATGCCCCACATTGGTATTTATTTAAAAGGGTTAGCATATTGTTGGCACAAACCTTCAATCCCTTCTGTTCCTCAACCTGTTGATATGCCTGAACCGGATAATCCCCCTGCTGGTACATCTGTGGAACATCAACTATTTATGGACAAAATTAAACCTTTTGTACAGGAAAATATAAACATTCCTTCACATGACTTTTGCACTATACCGGAATCTATGGTTTATTTAAATATTCCTTCTGGTAAAGTTGTTTATCGTCGTCAATATGATTTGCCAAATAAAGTCTTACCTAAACTTCAAGAACAAATTGATGAATGGTTACAAGATGGTATAATCAAATTTGCTCCTCCAGGAACTCCTTATAATAATGCTATTTTATGTGTACCTAAAAAGGATAGTAATGGTAATATGACAAAATTACGGTTTTGCATGGATATGAGACCTTTAAATTTATTATTACCTGACATTACGCATGATAATCATGAACTTCCTTTAATTCGGGATATTTTCCATAAAATGAAAAATGCATCTATTTTTACTACTCTCGATTTAAAAAGCTGTTTTCATAAATTCCGTATTTTTGAAGATCATCAAAATCGCACGTCATTTACTTTTATGAATAAACAATATTGTTTTATTGGATCGCCATTTGGGATAAAGTTTCTTTCTGCTCATGTACAACGATGTATGCAAATATTATTTCACGATGTACCATATGTTTCGGTCTATGTTGACGATATCATTATTGCATCAAATAATATGATGCAACATACACATCATGTACAAGAAACGCTTCGTCGCTTATCATCCGTGAACCTTACTGTTAACCATGAAAAATGCTCTTTTGCACAACAATCCGTTTCATTACTGGGTTTTAATATTCAAAGTGGTTCCATTTCTGTTGACAAAAAGAAAATTTCTAACGTTCAAGAATGGCCTCTTCCTAAAGATACTACCTCATTACAAAGGTACTGTATTTGGGTTATATTAATTATTTACGGAATCATATTCCCGGTGTCCAAATGCTTACCAGCAAATTGGATAAATTGCGTACAGTAAAGAATCTTTCTGAACACTGGACCGATGAACACACCACTGCTTTTAATAATATTAAAATTGCGTTACAATCTGCTCCTATTTTAAGTCAATATGACGAATCGCTTCCACTCAATCTTGCTACTGATGCTTCATCCACTGGAATTGGCAGTGTTCTTTATCAAGTTGTTGACAATCAATATAAATACATTGGTTTTATGGGACGCTCTTTAAATAAGGCTGAACGTAATTATTCTACTACAAAACGTGAACTTTTAAGCATAGTTTTTGCACTTAAACGCTTTCATAAATTTTTATGGGGTCAACCAAAGTTTACTATTTATTGCGATCATAAAGCTTTAACATACCTACATACTCAACCGATTGCTAATCCTATGATGGTTATATGGTTTGATATGATTTGTGATTATGACTTCGAAGTTGTTCACATTCCGGGTATTGATAATATTATTCCTGATACTATATCACGTCTTTGGTCTTCGCAGAAGCTGGAGGGGGGTAATATTATACAAAAACAATTATTCGCTTCTGCACCTTATTTGGGTGATACTCGCTCTTTACATAAAAAGAATTTTAATAATTCTACACATGTTCAATGCGCCGCTACAATTCGTAATGACTATACTGACTTCATGACTCCGCCTGTTGAAGAACGTACGAACTTATTACAACAAGCTCATCTTCACGGACATTTCGGAATCGATGCTATAGTTGATGAATTACATAGTCAACATATACACTGGACTTCAATTAAAACGGATGCACAAAATATTGTATCTGGTTGTCCTGACTGTCAAAGATTCACACTCGCAAAACAGGGTTTTCATCCTATGCGTAGCATTTATGCTGATAAACCGTGGGATCATATTGCACTTGACACAGGTGACCTTAATTGTACTACTCCAAGAGGAAATAATTATATTCTTGTTATTGTTGATATTTATTCCCGCTACACACTTTTACGCCCGATACCGGACAAAACAGGTCTCACGATCGCAAAAACACTTATTCAAGTATTTGCCGATTTAGGCTTTCCTAAAATCATCCAAAATGATCGTGGCACAGAATTCGTAAACGAAGTTGTTAAACATCTTCTTGATAACTGTGGAATCGACTTACGGCTTCTTACTTCCTATAATCCGATGGCCAATGGAGTTTGCGAAACAAAAGTTAAGGCTATGAAAAGCATTATCGTTAAACGATTACATGGTAAAAAAGACGATTGGGATCTTTTCTTACCTGCTGCACAACTGAGCATTAATAATAAAATAGCAAAGTTACACAACAGCCGTCCTTTTTCTCTTTTCTTTGCACGTCAACCAAATTTATGGGAAGACTACAATTATTTAAACTCAACTGAAGTAAATAATAAAATACACTTCAATGACAAACGAGAAGAAAACATGGCTAACATTGTTATACCAGCCATCCGTGATCGTATGGATGCTTTACAAAAAGCCCAGCAAGGAAAATTTTCTAAAAAATTCCGAATTATTAAAGAATTTCCTGTTAGCAGCAAAGTGATGATTCAAAATATGACTCGCCGCTCTAAAACAGACGTTCGTTATGAAGGCCCTTACACAGTTCATGGAAAGAATAAAGGCAATGGCCAATACGTTCTTACTGACGCAACTGGTGCTCTTCACTCACGTGATGTTCCTCCACATCAAATAAAATTAATTTCTCAGGATACCATTGCTTCTGGCGATGACTTCTTTGAAGTTCAATCAATCATTGATCATGAAGGAACACCAGGAAATTATAAATATCTTGTACGATGGAAAGGTTACGGTCCTGATGATGATACTTAGGAACCCATTGAACATTTCAATGACCTTATACAAATTGAAAGATATTGGCAACGTCGGAATCAAGAAAAGATTTCAAACAAAAATCTGAAACGTGTATCACTACCACGTCGATCATCACGCATCAATAATAAACGCAGACGCACTTAAATATGTCTTTCTCCAAAACTTATTTTTTCCCAACTATCGACCCATGGGTTTTTAACTGGAGTTTTATCGATATATACTTTTATCAAAGACAAGTGCTTGCATCTATCTTATTTAACGGTTGTTCCAACCTGGTGGGGGGTAATGTTGTATCCAACACATATTATTCATAAAGATAATTATTTGTCATTCTAATTATTAAAGTATAGCGTATCTTTAATTATGCTTTGCTGACATTTCGTGTATTTCCCTATTTGGACCATGATTTATAAGAACACAGAAGTCCGTCTTCTATAATGATATAAGGTTACAGCTGCGTAGATATATCATATCGTCAACCGCTCAAAGTCTAATCTTAATATCATTAATCTTATATTCATAATTCACACGGCCATGACAAATATAAATCTTACGTATACACATATCAATATATCCCACTGATAATAAGATTCATATAAATAGAGATAATATTTTATTTTAATAAACTTCAGTTCAATTATTGTTCTTTTGGGTCTCGTTGACTTTTTAACGTCTCTTTATTTTATTATATTTGATTGATATAACACCAAGTGATTTGCAAGCATATTTGGATTCTTATATTGGCAAGGTACATGATTCAAATATCCTAACTGAAATAAACATCATTCACTAATAGGTTTTCTTTTTTTTTCCTTAGTTAGCATACTGAAGAAGAGCTGTTTGACCATCACAACACCAGAAATTTTCATCCTACTAAAGAAGCAGATTTTATTGGGCCTAAAAGATTATTACTGATGCTTTAGATCTTTATTTCTACAACTTCTTCCCTATTGTTAATCAATCTGAGTCAGATATTATCATTCATTATGTGTGGGATTGCATTGAAGAATGTTTTGATGAGTCCAAGATTAAAGTCAGAAGGTTAGTATCTTATAATATACTATATCCATGGTTTTTAATACTTCTTTTTAACATGTCTCTTTTCTTTTCTTTTTGATAGTAAGGGAAAAGTTAGTTCAGCTACTTCAAATCAAGTCAATGGTAAGAGAATATGGGTAGAAAGCAAATTGGTCATAAGGTTGATCTCCTCTTCACTTATAATTAGCAAGAATACGGATGTACTAAATCTAGAGTAAAAGGCAATAAAAATAGTTCGAAAGCAGTGCAAGAAGGAAACCTAAAACTCCCTCGTGTTTTGAAAGATATGCTGCATGAATTGTTGTTGGAAAGCCCAAGCAAGTTATGAGAAGCCAAGGTATCTGGATTCATTACGTCAGGTATTGTCACTTGTTTTGTTTAGTATTATTCTTTGTATAATGGGTGATGGTGATTAACATACACTCAGTCAAAAAAGTGTTCCAATAATCATAACTTTAGAACATTTTGCTCAGTTACTTGCCAGGATATTGACCAATCAATGTGAAATTTTGAGTGCACACTAATGTGGATATTAGTATTACATATAAAAAATATAATTGTGATTGGATAAGCATTTAAAGCTCCGTCAAGTAATTTGAAAATATAAGCCTTGGGATACTTTTTTGGGGCACTTTTAGGAGTTAGAAACTTAAGCCACTGAAAAAGTTTTTTAATAACAAGTATCATTATTTTTTTAATATTTTCTCCTCTTTTCCTCTTTCTGCATCTTTTGAAGTAAGTACTAATAAGAATGAACATATTTTTATTATTAGAGATAAAAAAATCTCATAAAGCTATTAGATGAAAAAAATATCTTTAGAAAAGCATCAAGAAATTGTTCACTACCTTTCCAAGGGCATGTTGATTCGTCAGACAGCTAAAAAGACATCTGTTGGACATAGTACAGTTGGAAGAATTTACAAGAAAACACCAAATATACCTAAAAATTCAAAAAATAGAAGACCAGTAAAAGCTAATTCCTCTACAAGCAAGCTTTTAGTAAGGCAATTTAAAAAATATGATTTAAGGAATGCTTCACAAGGCTCTAAATATCTTAAGGCTTATTATAACATTGATGTGGTTCCTCAAACTGTTCGTAATAGGCTATATAAAGGTAGACTCAAGGCATTTAAGAAACCAAAAAAACTAATTATAAGTGAAAAGAATTGTAAGAAACATTTAAAATGGGCACAAGAGCACAAAAACTGGACATCTGAGGATTGGAAGCGTATTGTATGGTCAGATGAAACAAGAATAAATCGTTTTGGGTCTGATAGTGATCTTTATAGATAGCGCAATCCTCAAAATAAGCGTACTAAACAAGATGTCCGTGAAACTAGTAAAGGAGATGGTGGTCACTTAATGGTTTGGAGCTGTATTACATGGGATGGAGTTGGCTATATCTGTGATATTGGTAACCATAATATGGTAAAAGAAGATTATCTAGATATCCTAAAATCTGATCTTTTGAATTCTTTAAATTATTATAATTTAAATAATAACAGAGCTATTTTTATGCAAGATAATGATCCTAAGCATAAGGCAAAACTAGTAATGGATTGGTTAAATCAGCAACAATTTGAAGTAATAGACTGGCCACCACAATCTCCAGACTTAAACCCAATTGAAAATATGTAGGCCAAGTTAAAAAAAATGTTGAAAAAGAACTATTCCCAACCAGCTAAAAATAAGGATGAACTCTTCAAAAGAGTTGGTGAATGCTGGTATAAGATTGATGCTATAGAATGTCAAAAGTATATTGAATCTATGCCACGACGTGTAAAGCAAGTTATTGATGCAAGAGGGTTATAGACTAAATATTGATTTTATAAATTTTTAATGGCCAAAACAAGTATCCTAATGCTTATATTTTCAAATTCCTTGACGGAGCTTTAAATTCTTATCCAATCACAATTATACTCTTAGTATGTAATACTAATATAATATATACTAGTATCCACTGAAAATTTCACATTGATTGGTCAATATCCTAATGAGTAACAGAGCAAAATGTTCTAAAGTTATAGTTATTGGGACACTTTTTTGACTGAGTGTATATATACAGGCTTGCTTTTATCTTTAGTGGTAATGGATTGCCCTAGAGGAGGGGTTACACATGCTTCAAGATTTGGTCCATTGAATTATCCTGATGCACCTGATATGTTTTCAAAAAAGATAATACCAATTCTCACCTTAATTTGGCAAGTAAAACGTCTTATGAAAAATACAGTAAAAGTTATTTGGTTGGATGATACCATTACCCTACCATCATTTGACAATCTTCCTGCTTGTCCCATCCCTGGGTATCTCTCTTTACTAAAATCAAAAAAACGAAAGTTAGGTGACAATGAATAATCACTTTCTCCAACACTATTGTATGGTCCCCACTTTCTTCACCTTGATCTCTACACTTTTTTTCAGCTTTCTTTACCCCATCCAATTTTATCCTTATATCACAAATAGTATTTTCATGTTTTATTTTTTTTCAATCATTGTTATATATTTCCCATCCATATGTTTTTTTATCAAGTCTTCTTTTTATATTTCCAACTTCTAAAAGCATCCATTTACATATTCCAACATTGTACCAATACCATTTGATCCTTGATTCTATCATCAATAAAAAACAGAAATGAAAACGGACGTATTTTGAATATAATTAGAACTAAGAAATTAAGAGATAAAAGATCAATGGACAAAACCCGATTATTATAGGTTTTTAATAGAGATGGATATTGCATTTACAACTATATTTTCTATTTTAGAATGGTGTGAGCTTTGTTGATAACTGTCATAATTAAATTATTTTGTGCTACCTCTTTCCTTTTTGGATACTTGCGAACTAAAATTAATTGTCATCATCTTCTCCTTTTTAAGATACTACTGTGATAGCTCCTTCACAGCATTTCTTATTATACTATTATTCTTTTTATATTATCACCATTCATCATTTCTTTAGTATAATTCGAAAATATATAATCTCCTCTTGTCTTTATTCTAAATAAACATTATCTTTACATTATTCTTTATTTCTATATTTTTGTTATTCTTTGTTATTCTTTGTTATTCTTTATTTATTTGGCTTTGGTACTGATCTGCCAAAATATATCATAATATAACTTTATGTACAGTAGATTAACCATTGTATCGGGTCCTTTGAATTAACCATTATTATTATTAATACAAGGCAGCTTAGGCTTTATATTGTATCATCATAATATAAAATATATTGCTACAATAAGGAACTAAGATTTCCAAGAGATCCCAATATTATTACACATTTTGAATTAAAGCAACCAATGCCACCATTATATAGTGCTTGTTACATCAATAGTATAGTTTAAATTTTTAACTCTTTAAAAGAACAATGTTTATTATTATATATGATATTCAAAATGCTAGCTTTGAGAAGGATAAAACAGGTTCTTCGATCGTAAACTCACTGTCTTAGCAATATACTGGTAAATACATTAGCAACAGCATAACACTATGGAAACCCATCCAATACTACTAGAGCCAATGAACTCCAGTGAGATCTATATACCTGATATTTATACCGGACAACAACCGCTATCAATACGCCATACCACCCAATAATAATCGACACCTGGTAACTTGGTAACTTGACATGACCAACCAGCTATGTGTTCCAATTTGTTACAAAAGGCCTATACTGTTTATTTAATAACTACTAGGATCATCATATCAAGTATTATTCCTAAACATGTCATCAGTACATCTAATATTCATCATCTACTTGTTCTTGGGTTAATTTGTCACAATATTGCATGGAGTTAAAAATCGCAAAATGCAGAGAGGGATCGGGACAATGCTATGGTGTACATCTGCAAAATGCAGAGAGGAATCGAGACAGTGCCACAGTGTAGCTTATGTATTATCTAGTATATTGTAACTTAATTATTATTCACTTTTATTTGTTTCCATTATACTGTAATTGAACATAACAGTGTAGCATTTCATATGAGTAAATGATTATGTGGCCGCAAAAATAATACTATTGGGCGCAAAAATGACAATAGTGGGGCGCAAAAATGATGATAGTAAGACGCAAAGATGGTAATAATGGGGCGCAAATGTAAAAAAAATTCAGGCGCAAAGTTGAAAAAAAACGTGGCGCAAAGTAAAAAACATTCTAATACGCGAAGCTCAAAATTCAAGTCGCACAAAACTGAAAATAAGGGGGCTGCAAATATTTAAGAAAAATCCAATATTTTCTTCTCGTCATATAAAAAGAAAAATGGATGGTACTTGTATCACAGTTCCACAGAGTGAAACCTTAAAAGTTAACAGCCTATAAGAGAACATAAATAATGAATTCAGTTGAAATATTATATTTTTATTTCAAACACGATCAAAATTCTTTATTAGTATGACATACATATAAAAGATATAAAGAATGACTTATTATGTCCAAAGGAACTTATTCTTCACGCCCCCTTTTTTTTCCCAGGTGATTTTAATGAGTACTAAGTAGTGGTAGTGGTAGTATTTCTCGTTTTTGTACATATAAAGCATGCGTAAACACACAAACACACCATTCATGGTATCACAAAGCATTTTAAACAAGCCATCCAGTTGTATATAGGTAGTTTTCAAAAAATATAATACATAACATAATAAAAAGAAAGAAAGATTACTATACGAAACACTAGTTCATATTAATAAATATGTCATTGAAAATGTTGATGAATCGACATCAGATAAGATTATCTTTATTTACAATGCAATTCAAAAGAAATGGGATAAAATTGATTCTTATACTATTTGATTTATTCCATATTTGTAAAAAATAGATCTTTAGAACCAATTAAAACTGAGATCCTTTGATAAAACTTGTATTTTATCATCTCCCTTACTCTGTAGGACAACTTTCGAGAAACGACAAACCTGTTTTTAAGTATGCATGATGATGAAATCCCTTTAAAAAATGCTTTGAAGAGATGCTTTCTTATTATTAAAAAAAGATAGTTCTTAGGGGCAGGCTGTTTTTACTGTTGTGTTTGCTAATATATAGAAGAGAATCAGTAAAAGAAAAAATTTAACTTCGCTACACTATAAGTATAACAATAAGAGCCCCGTGGAGTCAACAGTACATATAAAAAAAGATTTTCTCAACAAATTGATTATCAGACTTACATGATATAGACATACGCAGTATTTCGACTGAGTGATAAAATAACAGTCCCCAACATTTATATAGAACAAAAAAAAAGTATGCAAAAAGATTAATCACATTCGTTACGTATCCACCTGTCCATGATTTTTTAGAATAGCCTACGGTTTGACACAGCTGGTGGTGTGAGGCAAATGTACCACCGTTTGCATTAATAAAAAAAAGACCCGTCATAAATTTAGAATTATATGCTAAGTTAGTATGTTAACAATAACTAAATCCATGATCATAGTTTTGCTAATAAAAATGAAAGCTGTGTTACATGCTGTTTTATATATTAGTGAGAACCAGTCTTGAAAAATTGAAAATGAGAGAGATCTGGCAGAAAGAGAACCGGTATTATATCAACTTAAAGAAATAATTTTCAAATTCAGTAAAAGACAATAACGTCTCGGAAAAAAACCCGAGAATTATTGCATCTTGTGGTGTGCTCTTTATATAGGTATTATAGCTGAAAATATATTGTCAAAAGAAAGAAGATCAACTACTGTAATAATAAATGAAAAAGCCGAGATCTACTCTACTAGTCAGCTCACCAAATAATATAGAGACTGAATAAAACAAAACGTCACTTATTATTATGAAAGAATAGAAGAAGAATTACATACAGGTAGCATATTTGTTTAATAGACGGATGGAAGAAGTGATTGCCCCGTTTAGCCGAGTTTTTTTTTTTTAAAAAAATACATGAAATGTTCCAAAAACTGTACACCCCAACCCCACAGATTGTCACCGGAAGAAAAAGCGAATACACCGAACCCTTTCCTCGGAACTGAGCCCAGTCTCACTTCTAAATAACTTTCGGATGTATCAATTTTACTCCATTTATCAAAAAGAAAAAAAATGGGTCATCTTCGTGTTACAACAGTTAGATGAAAAGCTAATAAGGTAATTCAAGGATAATAATTTTGAAGCTTATTATATGTGTGTATCTATCTTTTTTTTTTGTTGTTGTTAAACAATTACGTCTGTGTGTTTGTGTGGATGAATTATCTAACCTGTCAACAAGTCAGTGATCAATAAACTTTCTTTAAACAGCAATTGGATCCTATATTTTTTATTTAGATTATTCAAGACAAGGTTACTTCTTAAAGATATATCCTTCATTAAGTAACTATACTAGATCCATAGAGTACTTTCCATTTTTTTTTTAATTTACAAACGTAATAAATAAGCATATCCATGACAACCTAAAACAAGTGAAGAAATTTTGCTCTTGACTGCCAAAAGTTCCGTTCCCTGTCGTGTTACTATATTTATTTATGCTATCAAAACAATACATTATTGTTATCTTGATTAACGGATTGGGTCACCACGTTTCGTATAGATTCTTTCTTTCACTTTCACATGAATGTATATTTTTACGGACACGCCTCCCCCAGACACATATCGTTGAATTGATGTTAGTCCTCATATGAAAGGTGTTAAAAGAGGGTGCACTTGTGCAATGTAGCCTACGAGGTGTTATTATTGTGTAAATAATGATATGTTTAAATCGAAGTATACTATATAGATTAAAATTTTTGTATCTATCAAATGGAACACTGGATTGACCGGCGCCTTTGAGCATATGGTCGCTTCCTTCCGGTACATTGTAAAAGAAACGTTATATAAACATATCAAATAGAAAGGAAAAGGATTAACTGAAAAAAAAAGAACCAGGGAGGAAAAAAATCAATGTTAACGAAGGGAGTATCAATATTGTGATGGCAGGAAAGATAATTAGTAGAAGAAGAAAAAAGATTTGGACGCAGAAATAAGTAAGACATTTGAGGTACTTGTTTGATATTGTGTATGGAAAGTAATCGAAGAGTGTAAAGTAATCCTCTGAATATGGCTGGTTCATTGTCGTCGAAATCTTTGTCAGAATAACTCAAGTGGTCTATTTCACGGATAACACAGAAAAGCAGGGGCAAGACTTTATATCATCTGAGGAGCGACAGGCCAAATTCTGAGTGTGGAAGAACTTTTTAGTAAAGCCTAGTGCTTGAATCTCGTATGTATGGTAAAAGTGGAATATCACAGATGCAGACTTAAACATTTTTAAAAGCGTGTAAGTATTTGGCAGAAAGTATATTCGAGTTCGCAGTTAGCTGCTACGTACAAACTCATCATCTACAATTTTTAAGAGTGTAAGAAAATAGCCAATACATCTGCCATTTGACTAGTTGATGAAGAATTCACGAATAAGCTGGTAAGTATAGAATTGGATCAACCATACGTATTTTTCAAAAGCATTGTACCGATTTATACTTTTCACTTCAAGTGTTGTATTCTTCATCTCCTTTATATCCGATCGTTTAAGCATAATAAATAACAGTCGAAGAATAAGAAAAGAAATGAAAAGAAGCTTTTAATCCATTAACAAAAGGATAAAGTAATTTACTACATTTTTTGCATTACTTCTCCCCCCCCTTCTGTTAACCATTCTTCAAAAAAATAAAAAATAAAGGAAATACAGTAGACCTCCGGTTGTTGTAAGGTGATACTTCCTTCAAAAAAGTTGTGCAACTTGGGGTTTTTAATTTAGCTGGAGTGAATATTCCACAGTTTGTATTTTTATAGGTGACAATTCCAATCTATATACTATGTGAATATCTCCTTTTTTTTATCGATGTCTAAAATACATTATAAATTTCCCCTGGTTTATGCAAATCGACAAAATATCGTTTGCAATTTGCAGGGTTTATTAAGTGTTTTGTGACACTTCCTTCCAAAAGTTGCGGAACACTGTATTTTCAAAGTAGCGGAAGTGCACAAACCAGGAGGTCTACTGTACAGAAAAAAACTTGAGAAAGGTGGATATGTCAAATATGCCCTAGAAAACCCCCTATTGAAAATTGAAATCTTTTTCTATTTCTAGTACATATACATCATTGTTTTTTTTAACCAAAAAGTCTTATTTTAGAAGCTTACTTCTGCATTTAGTTGCTAAATATAAACTATAATTACAAGATATATAACCTTTCTTTTTAGTTAAGTGTATGTACATGCCATCCGATAGACTGGGTGGTACTGCTGCATAATTTTTTTTTGTGCATCAATACAGTTTTGTTTCTGATAATGAAAAGTTACAACAGATAAAAAGAATCCTTTTCATTGTGATTAGTTCTTGCACATTTAAGATGTTTTTTAAAAAAGAAAAACAAAATCTTCTACAATACCTTCCAATAGTTTGGTTAGCTAATGGGTTTAAAACTCACCTACGTACATCTTTTTATCTAAGATATAATTATTCTTTTTAAGCTTTATTTTTTAATAAAACGAGAGAGGGAAGAACTTTAATTATTTAACATGCCACACTTATAAAAGTGATAGTTATTATTGCTATAATACGTAAGTAGGAAGTAGGAATATAGCATGATCGATTCTTATCTTACAGTTTGTTATTAAATCTTGTAGAGTTGTTTATAAATATAGAAAATTTTCAATTTATGAAAAAAAAAACATTTTGTGTAAATAGTAGAATGCATTAGTAAAATAATCGTGGGGTTGTTTCAGTATGAGAAACTAATAATGAATAAGAAAAGGGGGAGAAGTACTTATTGCAAGTAAAAGAAAGGAAAGAAAGAAAGAATAGAAAAGTGCATACGTAAAAAGAATTGCTGTACAGAAAAAAAAGTAGGGATAAGAGAGAAAGTTATTGTTACTATAAATGAATGTTATTAATTTTTGAAAGAAGAGAAAGTATCTTTTGAAGTATTTGTCGGTAAAGGAGACGCAGGTATATTATTTGATTTGTTGTTGTTGTTGGCTGCAGAAGAAGACGACAGTGGATAGATAGGATAGTTTGTCTTATGATCGACAAATGCAGCTGCTGAAAAAGTCCTACATGAAAGTTGATCTACACCCAAAACCAAAGTGTATATGTGTATAAGTATTGCGTGTGTTAAAACAAGCGATCAAGAATGGGTGAAGGGAGATAGTATAAACAAAAGAAAGAAAAAAATAATAATTACCCATCATACTTGGTATTTCTTCTTTTCCACGATGGACAACATTTCTCCTATTTGAACCTGGTGAATGATTTGTCATTGTCGTATTCATATAAGCTTCTCTTACTCCAGAAGTTGGATCATTATTATTTGTTGAAGTTGATGACGGTAGAGGAGGGGTTTTTGTTGGTGACCAATGGGCTGCGACCATCAATGACGGGCAACTGGTTTGTTTTGAAAGATTGCTTCTACTGGGACCTTCTATCAAACAAATCAGGGTTGAAATGGTGAGTCCAAACATCATCAGATGTTGTTATTTATATTAACTGTGTATATGACACTGCATACCTAGCTGCTTGACCCACGAAGGGGCATTTTTAGGTATATTATTATAGTTACTATTATTAATTGTAGCAACACCACCGCCACCACCTATATTTGAGGCACTATTTAACGTTTTTATCGGAGAAGTAGCAATGCCAGTAGTATCACCATTTATAGTATTGTCATTGATATTGATATTGTTGTTGCCGTTATCGTTGAACATCATCGTCGTGACTGTTCTTGTATCAATAGTATTAATAGCTAGACTACTACTATTGTTATTATTATTATTAATAGCGGCCGTGATATTACTACTTCCGATCGCTAATGAAGTCTTTTTTCGACGCGTAGCTCGATGAACACATTCAATGCCATTGACTGCACAGAATCCACAAGGATTACCGCCGTCACATTTAGTTTTTCGTTTACGACATACTTCACATGCTGAACCTGAGCTTAGTCGTCGAGTAGAGACATTGGCAGAGGTATACGCCAAAGAAGACGAACCCGTACTTTTGGATCGACTTAACGATTGAGGTAATCGACGTTGTTGCTGTTGTTGATCTTTCATCATACTTCGATGAATCGCAGCAAAACGAGGATCTTCTTTTTTAATATATTGTGGGAAAGAGTTGCTACTATTTGACGGAAAAGACATCAAGAGTTGAAGAGAGAAAGAAGAAGGTGAAGAAGGAAAAAGGTGATAAGAAATTGATAATAAAAAATATATTATGGTTATTGACTCTAATTGATATATATATATATATATATTATGTATTATTCTTATTTTCTGGGGGGAGGTTATGAAGAAGGAGGAAGGACAATCAGCTTCTTCAATTCTTAATAAATGAATTATTATTTTGGCTTAATACTTTCCCAAGAAGCCAATAACCAAAAAAAAAAAAAAGAAACAAAAGAGAAGGGACGAAAAGTGTACGGGTAAATATAAGAGAAAAATAAAAGAAGAGAAAAGAGAAGAAAAATATTTGTCTTTCAAGTGTATTATGATGATAAACTCTTGTTGATCTCTCTTTTTTTTTTTTTGCTGGCCATCCAGTGTAAGGAGTTAAATGATCCAACTTATTACAAGTATGCATAGCTTTTTATGTACTTCACCGTGGCAATATGCCTAATCATATATTTATATACAAGTACGCGCGATACGAGGAAATAAAGAGAGGGACGTGTTTGTCAATGATTGTCCCATACACACGGGATTCATCACCGTAGGTGCATCGGAGAGAGATAGTATGGGGGGGGAGTAAGAAAAGATATATAAACATAAAAAACGGTCTGCACAAATGAACTACTTTGTTGACGGGTTTACTATCCATGTGTTGAGCTGTAAATTCTGATTAGCACTGGGTTTTTTTTTCTTTATTATAGACCAATAACAATAACAAAAACAAAAACAATTAAATCAAAAACATCAGCTATACAAATACTTTTTAAAGTGACTGGGTTCGTGAGAGCATGACATGACCCGCGTTATTATTAGTATTTACAACTGCTGCGAATATCGTACGTAGGATAAAGGCAAAAAAGAACAAAAATAGGGGGTAAGGTAAAGAAGAGTCATTTTGGGTGTATCAAGTATATAAACTGTATTACTACAGAGAAATAGTGAGTTTAGAACTATGGTAAGAAAAAGTTCTTCTTTTTATTTTATTTTATTTTATTTTGTATGTTATTCAAATTATTTTTTAAGCAATCAAAAAGCCTATTATTCAGTTGTAGGCTATTAGTAATTTTATTTAATAATGACAATTTCTTTCGTTCATATTAATAAAATAATACTATAATAGAATAGATTATTAAAGTTTTGTTGTCTTTTATAATTTATCTTCCCCTTTTGTAATATTGTTGGCAACGAAAATTGATACACGCTGCAGATCCGATAGCGTTCCGACTAAAATGTGGCGGGTTTAATATGAAGAATTTCTAGTCTTCTATATAGTCAGCAGATTATATTGAAATAGAACTTCTATGGAACTTATACAGATGTATTGGCGTTTTTTTAACGCGGCCGAACGGGGTGATTACTTACCACATCCGACTTTAAAAAAAAATTGGGACGCCCAAAATTATGACAATTGTAACCTTCGTTCTCTCGATCTTTCTGCTTTTTTTTTTCTTGAAAATTGATAGCAAAAATGGTTTTCTTTCTCTTTTACGTAAAACAATAAATGACGCGCTGTTTTATTCACTAACAATATCGACTTTCTGTGTATTGACATATGCTTGTATATAATTTGATAAAATAATTCGCTTAGGTCGATCTCGGCGCTTCGTTTATTATACGTAGATGATGTCTTTCTGTTTCTGCAATCCCAACGTTGAATAAATAGGTATCATAGTGTATGATGAAGTAGGCTACGTGTGAGAAAGTCTCTTTGTACGTACCATCTTCTTTTCAATATAATAGCGCTTTATTTGCCATACACAGAGATAGACAATTGTTGTTAAAAGAGGAAAGATCCATGACTCTTCCTTGGCGGAAAATATCCTTCTGTTAATTTACATACAGTATATAGGTCTACTATATATACAAAACAAAAGCTCGCATGTTACGTATAATCGCTGTCAAGATGAAAAACACTGACCTGATAATAAGTAGCATATATAAATGTTATAATGTTACAAAAGTAATCAAGTTTATTATCAATTTGATGACATACTTGTCAAAACATCTTTCTGCTTATCGTTCCCCCTTCACCCTTTAAAATACCCCTGTATATGTAGAATACTTCAGACCCATAGTGTTGTTAGTAGTCATATTGATTATACATGCGATTTTTGAATAAAAGGCCATCGCACGATATTGACTCTAATTCTAATCACTCGAAAAGAAAAAAAAATTGTAATCTACATCATATGTTTCTTATTTGCTGTAAATTCAAAAATACAACCTTACATGATGTTGTAATGATATTTAATCGTCCCCTTTACTAAAAGCCGATATGTAAGAGAAATTAAAAATACGTAAAGAAAACGATATGGAAAAATATGCAATAATTTTTTTTTATTTTTTGGGTACAATGAAAGAGTAGCGAAAATGACAGGGAACAAATAAGATGCGGGGAAGCAGGGAGAGGGAATGGGTGCGGGGGATATGTATTTTGTGTATTTTATATTACATTTGCCCAAAAGCAAAAAGTACGTGCGGAAGAACTCCTTGTCAACTTAAGTGATAATGATGAGAGATAAAAAAAAATTACTCACCAATAATGTCCAACCCAAATCTTCTACTTCAAATTTATTACTGAATTTGATAAATTACTGCAATATTCCTTACCGTCTCTAAGTTTTAGTAACCTTGGACATAATAATAATATAATTTCTTTTTTTCTGGTCTTATGATAAAGTAAATAGAACTATTATATTAATAAGATTCAAATAGTATCAAAACATTTAATAAATTTATCTAATCACATAGTTTATAAAATAAGCTTTAATAAAAATCTGATGATTAAGGTCTGAACCTTATTGAAAAGAGCTGAAAATGTTGGCAGTAGGCGGAAAGAGAGAGAGAGAGAAAACCCGACTTCATGGAATGGGACTATATAATTGGAGATAAATCAACGCTCGTGCCAAAATATTTCTCTTTGTTTACTTTTTCTTTTTTCAAATATCAAGTCGCACTCAACATTACGTATGTGCATAACATGGGTTATTGGTACTATATTTTATTTGTTCAATCCCTTATGGATCAAGTTTGGATTTCTCCTTAATTTACCAAGTTCAGAGCGGGCAGGCATGATTTACATTATTATGCGTGTTGTGTGCGCCGAGTACTGCCTTTTCCTTCTTTTAAATAAATATATACATGTGTGTGTGTGCGTGTACGTATTGCTAAATGCTTATTAAAACTATGCTTTTATTTTAATACAATAACTATATCAGGTGGTAACCATGGAATTTGTTGCAGAGCAACATGATGAGTTTACGTAGCTGACAATCTATATATTTATAGTCAATTAGATCACGTGCATCATATTTTTATTTACATAAAAGAGCAAACCAATGACATGCACAACGTGTAAAAATGATAATTATAACCTTGCATAACTTTATAATATTGTATGTCAATTTAAAAAAAGTTGACAAAATAATTTGTGTTATATTTTCCCTCAGATGTAAATATTTATATTATAAAATAGATATAAATACTCTCCCCTTTTTTTTTCTACAATCCACCAACTTCGAGAAGAAAAACAGATATAATTAACTAATATGCATAATTTTGCAACATAGTTTTTTGCTGAGCATTTTTATATGAACATATAACAGAAAAACATATCATGATCATTTTACACACTGAGAATTAAAAAAGGGAAAACTTGTACCACCTGAGACATATTGTAGAAAAGAGTTTTCATTATGTGTAATTTATATTATTATTATAAGCAAGCAAAGCTTTTTTTTTATATTTATAGTAATTATCAAACTTCGTTGCTTGCTTATTATTATTATTATTATTATTAAACAATCATCATATTAACGAAAAAAAAAACCCCTTGTACCTTTTTTTTCTTACGTCTCTTCCTTGAATTTTTGTCACTTTTCTCTTCTTCACTCTCTCTCTCTTCTCCACCTTCACTTCACAATTTTACAAAAATATAACGCTCATTTTTCTTTTTTTTTATATACATTCTGAGGGATTTATTATTATATAGGCAATATACCAATCAAAAATTCATTGACGCTCATTTTTTTTGCCACTCTCTCCTTCCTCTGGCCCCTTCTTCCCTTTTATTGAAAAGGTAGTTTTTTTTATATATACATATTAATTTTACATTATCTCTTTTTTTTTCCTCTCTCTTTCTTTTGATTTCTCATTCCATCGTTTTACTCCTTGCTTTGACCCGACATAATATAAACGAACGATTCATTTTCAACAAAGAAGTGCGTAAATGAAGTCAAGTTGATTTCGCCGATTGAATTGAAGAAAAAAACACATCCTGCATAACTTATTGTTTTCAACTCTGAACATCGACCTCCTCTCTCGCTTTTTATTTTGTTGGGCCCTCTCTTGTTTCTATTGTTTACCCCTTTCTATCTCTCTATTTCCTCCACCCCCTCGTTTTCCAAGGCAAGTATTTGAAAGGAGATAGTAATAAGAATAACATAGCGTCATTTATAGTAAAAGAAAAAAAAATATTGACATGAAAAATAAGTTATTTATTTCTCTCTTTTAGTTTATTGCTACACAACGATTAATAACAAGAACAACAAAAATATAAATAATATAATAGCAAACAAGGTAATATATGATCCCAAAAAGAAAAAAAAAATACGAGTGAAACCAAAGAAGGGAGGGTAAAGATAGATCGATGGATACGCAGATATACATATATACATAATGAGTGTATTTGTGCAGGAAATTGGGTTGGAGGGAAAAAGAGGAAAAAAAAAGAAAGCTAAAATGGATAATAATTCAATAGTAGCTTAGATATGTCATCAATTCAGCATCCCAATTACGAAAATATACCAAAACCATCACTTAGTTCATCTACAACAACATCATCTTCATCAACAAACGAACGAAGGCAAAAGCGTCAAGCTGAACGAATGCGTCAGTTACAGGATATTGAACAGCAGATCACGGACGCAACCAATTGGACCAAACGAAGGGCAGACTTAGTAACAGCAGATCAACAGCAACAACAACAACGATTATTAGACGATATGGATTCACATAGATCTTCAATGACACCTAGTACAACCATCTCTTCATCTATTTTTGATGAGCAAAAAGGTCGTCTTACAAATGGCATGGTGGCTAATACTACTAGTAACATTGGATTTGATGTAATGGATCAAACATCACACCATAATCATCATCATCATCGACAATCGTCATCAATGATTAGATCTTCACCATCGTCAAAACGAAGCAGTATGCATCAACAACATAATGATAAAGTAGATTTACGTGACGCAAGTCTGGAAGATTTGGAAGGGATGATTGCAGCATCAGCACAACGACTTGCCAATTATCGAATTCAAAAATCATCAGAAACTCTTGTGAGTCATGCTCGTACAGATAGTAGTGATAGTCTTGTTTATTCACCAACCAAAGCTAGTACCTTGAGCCGGGATAGTAGTAGTCGATTTGCAGATTTATTAGGTGACGAAGAGATTGTTGTTGACGATGACGATAATGATAGTCGATTAACGCGATCCGATGCCAATTTAAGTTTTTCGTCATGTGCTTCATTATTAGATGATCCTTACCCATTACCAACTGAGTCAAAACGTCCTTTACCAGCGGGAGGAGCCCATGGAAGTAGTGGGGCAGGAGTAGGAACAGGAGTAAAGAAGGAGAAAAAAGTTGTAACTTCTCCTAGTGCGTCCTCCTACGTCAGCAGCATTCGTAACAAATTCGAGATGGCTGGTAACAATGATTTTGACAAATCTCAACAATTACTTCATCAGTTTGATCCTCTTTTATCAACCAAAAAACAGCAACAACACCAAAAGTTAGTAAACAAACAGCGACCGGAACAATTGGATTTATTGACAGGATCGCCTTCTTCCTCAGATGAAACGAGTGCTACAATGATGCAGTCTACACAACCAGTTCTTTCACCTTTTCAATCAAACTTACGTTCTGTTGCTGAAGTGAAAGAACAAAGAAGAAAAAGACTGCAACAGCAACGACCTGCTGAACTTAATGTGAGTGATTTGGTCAAGGATCGTTCAAATAGTAGCACACCCAAAACACCCACTCGACTTCCTACCCCAAGATCTACAAATACACCTGGTACTTTCCCAAGAACTAGTTATCCATCAACATCTAATTCTCCAAGTAGTAGACGAATGCGAACACTATCAACTGTGGATAAAGAGCATGATACTATGCAATGGTTAGAGAATGAAGGAATTATCAAACCCACCGCAACAAAAACAACAACAGCAGCAGATATGATATCCTTATCATCCTCATCATCGACAATGAAATCAGCACGTCGATCTTTAACAACGACCAAAGCAGATAATAAACGAGTTCAATCTATCATGTCACCACCGTCAAGATCATCAAGTACTGTATCAACGACACGTCGGAGTACATCTATGAAAAAAATTGAATTTGCCAATATTATGGATGATGATAGTGAAGATCCAAGAGGGGGTTCCGATGGTCCAACGAGTTCAACATCATCTATTATGCGACGACGAAAAACCAAAAGTACACACTCATTGCGTAGTTTGGATACCAATCATAATAATAACAATAAAGGTGGTGAGCACGTGGGTACTCGATCGGCACGTACTCGGACGATTAGTATGCTTTCAGCTGGTTCCGGCGCGAATAGGAGAAGTGTGGGGGATCATTTAGCGGATTTTGATCCACTTTTGGAAGATGAAAAGCTGATGAAGAATACTTCGTTATTGGATAATGATGATGATGATTATCGTTGGGAATCGTCCATAACAGCAAATAACAACAGCAAAAAAAAATATCCTCCTCTACGTGCAAGGGTGGTTTCCATGACAACGAGTGCTAGTACAACTCATCATTCTGCGCGAAAGGTTGCACAAGAACGCGCTAACAGGACGAAGAATGATCATAAACATAACAATGGCACAACAGCACCAAGACCTCACGAGACCCAATCCATGACCACAAAAGCAGTTTCTGGTAGAAAAAGGGGAAAGGTAAACTAGATACATTTTTGTTTTTATCATTAATATTGTTATTATTATTATTACACTTATTACTTGGATTGGGAAAGAAGAAAACGTGAGCAGGAAAAGAGAGAAGAAAATGAGATATAAAACAAATATATATATATATATATATAAAGGGGTGACAGGAAACCAAAGAAAGAAAAAAAAAAGGGCCAAACTAAAATATCGAGATGCAGTTTTGTCATTCTCATGCATACTCATTCTTGCTTTCTTTCTTTCTTTCTCATTCTCTTTGTTCAACATTTTGTTTTCCCTATTTTTTCCCTATAACAAAAAAACATTAAATTTCATTTAGACACTTCCAGGGAATTTGGCTTCACCTCCTGCAATGGCTCCATTGGCATTGCCACCCATGAAATTGGAACCATTAAGTTTAAGTGTTCCAGAAAATGCGAAAGAAACTGCAGCAGCAAAACACCTCCACCTGACTCGAGCAGCAGCAAAAACACCGACACGTATTCCTTTACCTGTATCACGAACTTCACGACAATCGCGTTATCAAGACAATAATAATACAAGCAATTGTTACAGTAGCACAACAAGTGAAGACGAATATTCTGGATCAGAAAGAGAATTATTAAGACCATTAAATAATAATAACAATAATAATAATGGAGTGAAATCCAAAAAGAGTAGTGATTTGACTGTTGGATCAGCTAAAGTAGGTCCTACAACAACAGTATATTCAGGTTCAATGGTTGTTTCCAATAGTACAAGTTCACGGTACAGTATTGGTAATAATAGTAATAAACCATCGGCAAGTTCATCTATACGTACGACAGCTTCAACAAAAACACCTAAAAGTAACCCTAGTAGTAATACTGCTCGACCTCATAAATCAACAACAACGTCAACATTAGAAACAAGGCAACGAAAGTTGAGTACGTTATCTCCATCGAAAACGACGACATCAGTAAGATCAATTACAGGAGGTAGGAAACATTCTATTGTCAATGATATTTTACAAGATCAATTAGAGAAGAACAAATCGCAAGCTCTTGCTGTGAATCTCGTGTCAGCGCACGGACTGATTAGCCCACCTGAATCTATTAAAGGAACCAACAACAATAATAATAAACCATCGGCTTCTTCTTCATCGACCTTTAATAATAATAATGAAGCTACACATTATACGTCAACAAGAAGGAAACCTACATTATTACACGAGCGACTTCAAGGCCTTGTGGATGAAAGTAACCATCCAACTTATGTTTCAAGTACTGCATGGAGCTCGCTGGTCGAGCGAGAGAAAAAGAGCCATAAAAGTAATTATAAAAACAAGTATCCTGAACTTAGTTCTGAGGTCCCAGTATTACGTGGGGGTAGCACAAGTACAACTACTACTACAGCAAATGCAAAGGAGGAAATGCTATCCTCTGGTGGACAAACCACTTCTTCATCATCATCTTCATTGGAGCATTCGAAATATATCCGTGAACGTGAAAAGGGTTTACGCGTTGCCATGAGTCCGCAAGGTAAATATATATATATAAGTTTTTATATGTTTGATTTTGATTTATTAAAAAAAATTCCTTAAATATGCATCCCAACCATCTGCCCTAAAATCGATAAATATATATAACCTTCAGCTGCATTGAAATTGTATCAACCAAGTCTATCACCTTTTGAAAAGAAAGAAATCCTTGAATATTCACAAATATTTTTCGTCGGTAATCATGCACAAAAACGCCAAGCAACACCTGACCACCCAACTTGTAATCATGGTTATGATGATGACAGGGGCGATTATCATATTGTTCTCCGTGATCATTTAGGCTATCGTTATGAAGTTTTGGAGTTACTCGGTAAAGGATCTTTTGGGCAGGTTTTAAAATGTTTAGATCATAAAACAGGCCAGATGGTAGCTGTCAAGATTATCCGTAATAAGAAACGATTCCATGCTCAAGCACTTGTTGAAGTTAAAATTCTGAAGGATCTCGTAGAATGGGTAAAATAAACAGAAAAAAATAAAAATAAAATTGGTGGGGGGAGAGGAGGAAGGGGGGGAAGAAAGTAAAAAAAAAGACTAATTTTTTTTCCATTACTATTATTACTATCATCATTACTAGGACCCTGAGGATAAGCATAATAATGTACGAATGTTGGATCATTTCTATTTCCGAAGTCATTTATGTATTGCATTTGAATGTTTGAGTATCAATTTATATGATTTTATTAAGAGTAACAATTTCCAAGGATTTAGTATGGGATTAATTCGTCGGTAAGGAGAGAAAAAAAAGCAATATGTTTATTTATATATATAAGAGTAAACACGAGGATTTCAAAACTAATGATACGTCGCTTTTATTGGTGTTGACAACCATCTTATTTATTTATTTATGTATCTAGATTTACTATCCAATTACTTAACTCCCTTGTGTTGCTGCACAAACACAAATTAATTCACTGTGACTTGAAACCAGAGGTAAATAATAAATAATAATAACAGTGCATGTTGATAAATATAAAAGTATGTTACTTATTATCCACCTATTTTATTATTATTTTTAGAACGTACTTTTAAAACATCCTACGAAAAGTTCAATTAAAGTGATTGATTTTGGTAGTTCATGTCTCGAAAGTGAAAAAGGTAAGAATAGGAGAAAGAAAAAGAGATTGGGAAAGGAGTAGAAGAGTTAGGAACTCAATATATATTTATATGGTTAAATATTAACATGCGGGAGCTTTTCTATTATAGTTTATACCTACATTCAAAGCAGATTTTATCGATCACCAGAAGTAATTCTGGGGATGGAGTACAGCATGGCAATCGATATGTGGAGCGTTGGATGTATATTAGCAGAACTGTACACAGGTAAAAAAAAATATTATAACTTGTCAAAAGATAATGACTCGAACCCAACTGATTTTTTTTATTTTTTATAGGATACCCCCTTTTCCCAGGAGAGAATGAACAAGAGCAATTGGCATGTATAATGGAAATCCAAAATGTACCAGAGAAACATTTGATAGAAAAGAGTTCAAGGAAAAAACTCTTTTTTGGTAAGTTTCCAGGGCGCAAGGAAATTATTTGTATTAATGATGAAATGAGCAAAAAGGAAAAAGAGATTTACTTGTATATATGAATATGTTATTCATACTGTATAGATTCTAATGGAACTCCAAGGATATCACCCAATTCCAAAGGAAGAAAACGAAGGCCAGGAACCAAAACATTAGGACAAGCGTTAAAATCATCAGATGAAAATTTTATTGATTTTGTCGATCGATGTCTTCAATGGGATCCTGATCGACGGTTGAAACCAGAAGATGCATTTAAACATCCATGGATTATTCGATCATCATCCGCAAAAAGACAAGCGCGATGATTGATGATGGATGGATGATAATGATGTTTTTTTTATGATGGGATATACAAACAAATAACAAATTGTGTAAAATAATAATAATAATAGTAACAAATAATATATAATACTGTTAATAACAATATTTTCTTTTATTATTTACCATATTTCTTATCCATAATATTTTTAACCATTTGATAATCTCGATTAAGCTTTTGTTTATCAGACATTCCACGTCGTTGATCACGATTTCGTTTTCGTCCATCTCCCAGTTTAACACCGTATTGAAATGCACTTTTTGGGTGGATTTCTATTGTATCCTTGTATTTTTGCCATTGTTCTTCATCATCAAAGTCCCATCGAGTTAATTGTGCTTTTTTGTTACGATTTGTTCCTTGATCTACTAATGATGTAGTTGCTCGACTTCCTCCATCCTCTTCATCATCGTCATCAGAATCATAAGCAATTGTGCGTTGTCGATCTTCAAAAGATGTTGGAAGTGCGGCTGTTCCCAAACCATACATATCGATATCCATTGCATCCGCATCTTCTTGCTCTTGGTCGAATTTTCGACGTTTTGCCGGTTGCTCCTGCTCCTGTTCTTGTTGTTGAGATGGCGCACTCTGTTGAATTTCGTTTTGCTGTGTCGCCTGCGACAATAATTTTGATACTTCTTGCATTTGATCTCCTTCTTTTTCTTCTTCATGTTCCTCTTCTTTTCCAAAATAATTCTTTCGTACAGTACTACTCTCTTCCACTTCATCATCGTCATCAACCTCATTTCTATCTTTTGTCAATGTTTCTTCATCTAATTCATAATCCGTTCCTGCATCTGAGAAAATATCATCATCTGAATCAGCAGGTGGTAATGGCGGTGGTGCGACTATAGATTCTGAATTCTGCTTCTTTTTCTTCTTATCTTCTTTCTTTATTTCTGGTTCTTGTTGTTGAGGTCGCATAATTTGTGAAATTTTATTAATCACTAATTCTGTTTCTTGTTGCATGTCCGTTCTCTTTCGTATTACATCTGCTTTACTACGAATGACAGTTGTGGGTAGAGCGAATGCATCCGTATAATGTCCTACCTCATCTGCCAATTCAAAAACAAATGCCATACGTCCTGGTGTGAATAATTCATTAGTTGTTGGTTTTGGTGTTGTTATTAAGTGAACAAGATTTTTTGCTAATATCGATCGAACAGCAATCCGCTCCACTTCATCCTCATCGTTTTCATCTTCATCCTCATCTTGATCAATTATACGAGTGGTTCCTTTTTCTTGACCTAATCGATCCAATGCATTATCCAATACTGCTTCACTTTTAGCATCCGCTAACTTTACTCCAATATCATTTCTAACTTTTTCCAACAAACTATAATCCAAACCCTTGACAAGATGGGTATGATCTACATCACCACCTAGATATTTGGATTGTTCATATAGTTGCTTTGCGTCTAGAGTTTCATCTTGTTCTCTTGTTGTCTTCTGTAACAATTCTTCGGTAGATAATTCATCTTGTTGTTCATTGTTACGTCGCTCAGCAGCTCGATCGCGATAGTTGGAAGGTGTTGAAGATGGTTTTTGAGATTTCTTTTTTCGAATGGCTTGTGGTGTAGCAAATACAGCGCCTGTATTTCGTCTTCAAATAAAAAATAAAGAAGAGAGTGTTAAAACTTGTAACTGTTCTTTTTTTTAAAAAAAGAAATTGACAATTAGATTATCAAAAAAAAAAGGTATAATGGAAAAAAAAGTATTTACGGTGCTTTTGGTGCAGGTGCCTTGAAGCGTGGTGTTTGTGCTGTTGTTGTTTCTGAATCATCATTTGAACTGGGTCGTGGTGTTTGTAAAAGTTTTCGAAAATCGTCTTGACTCAATCTACAAGAAGAAAAATATATATAAGTGTTAATTTACAACAGGATTCTAAGAAGCAATGCACTTCCTTTCATATTTACCCAGAATCACCCATGGCTTTATATTTTTTGGAAACGATAAAAAGAAAGAAAAAGTTGAAAATAAAAAGCGGAGTAGTTTGGGGTTTTAGCCTGTGTTACTATGCAACAGACATTAGAAGGAAGCTAGAAAAGGAAGTAGTTTGTTTACTTTGTGCATCCAATAAACTAACAATCAAGTTATATACCACTTTATCTATTTCATTTTATGCGCGAAAAATAGACTTTATATATCTTAAAAGACTATGTGTAATATAGAAAATATTTTGATTGTCCATAATAAGTTATTATTAAGTGTACTATCGTTTGTTACTTGTTAATACAAATACAAAAAGAAGAATAGTTGTAGGGTAAGAATAGTGTACGAAAGAAGAGTAAAAAAATGCAAAACTACAACTTATATCATTTATTATGTGCCTTTTTCTTCCTTCTTGTGAACGTCCAAAAGGTGTTCTTTTCCTTCTTCCTTTTGACATTTCAAACTATACATCTTGTCATCTACAATATCATCCATTAATCGCCAATGCCATTATAATTCTTTTTTACCAAGCACAATGATAATAACCAGCAAAAAATAATAATTCATACTTGATTCATCTAGTAAAAAAAACCGTATTTTATGCAAAAATAAACCCTTCGATAATCTAAAGGGTGGCAGCAGGCTTATAGTGAATATCATATAAAGTTGATAAAGTACCATTGCTAATGAACTTGTCGACGAGCTGTTGTAAAATTTTGGACTATATAGATAGGAAAAAAGGAATTACCTAAGTGTCGTAGAGGGAGTGGAAATATTGTAAGCTGTAAGCCATGTATCTTTAGTTTCCTTTTTTATAATACTACTTTTTGTTACTATCTGCTATCACTGTCAAGGGACCTACACGACGAGAACAAGTACATTAGCAAAGTTTCATTGAACTGACTGGCTCAGTGAAAAACTCAGTGAGTGCACACATTCTTAATAAGAATACGTAAAGCACAAATAGCACCATGTAAACAATTAAAATAGAAGAAAATATAGACAATATAGACAAAGAAGATTACTGTGGCTTAATAGGATACGCGATAATACACCTTGATATATATAGTAAATATTAGACATCTATATATATCTATATCCACAACGAAAATAGTATAATATAATAAATCTCGAGCATTCTTCTTTATCTTTGGCAAAGATTTATAAAGCGCTATATATATATATATATATATGCAACATACTTCCCAGACAAACTAAAAAAATAAACAAGATCGATATTACGCACGTAACAACAGAGAGTGCAAAGAGATATTTCTTTGTTGAAGGGGTTTCAGCAAAAGAATTTGAGGAGTTTATAATAAAAACGACATGATTAATATTATTACAAGATGAATTTAGTACGTAGAGTAAATTGGTGGCTGAAAAAAAATTGGATGAAGAGACCTTTTTCATAACTTGTCCGTCATGTCATTCAATTGTTGAAGATAAACTATGAATCTCAGCCCATTATTTTATGCTGGGTTTAAAGCCACAATGATCCACGGAAGCACAAAACTTTTTTTTCTACCTTTTTTTCTTCTCTTTCTTTCTCTCTGTTTCTCTCTTTATTAAATGGACCAGCAACAGCCAGAAGATTTAAGGGATACAAAAGGTCTTCCCACTTTTTCCATCAACCTTTGTCCCTCTTTAAGATTGGATCTATGTCAACTCAACAATACACAAAATCATGGTACAACTGTATGGGATAGTGCTAAAGTACTCGCATTTTATTTAATGGATACAATGAAAAGACCTTCATGGAATATGGTTGATGGAAAATTAGAAATACAAAATGCAAAAAAATGTATTGAACTCGGTAGTG
This sequence comes from Circinella umbellata, assembly GCA_025093555.1. Taxonomy (NCBI): domain Eukaryota; kingdom Fungi; phylum Mucoromycota; class Mucoromycetes; order Mucorales; family Lichtheimiaceae; genus Circinella; species Circinella umbellata. The sequence continues at coordinate 24,190 of JAIWNF010000109.1, read as the reverse complement.
GATGTGGTCTTGGCGGATTAACAATGTCAGCCCTTGGTTTTGATACAATAATGACCGACTTACCATCAGTAGTAGAACAAGTACTGGAAGTAAATAAACGTCAAAATGAACGACATATAAAGGATTGGTGGTATCAACTTTTGGAACAATCGACCCATGACTCAACAATGTCGTTAGAAGGGCCTCGATTACGTGTTGAACCATTGGATTGGCTTCAATATAGTGTATCACCCAGTGCTGTTCAGGTGAACGGTCTTGATCCGCCTTATAATTACATTCTTGCTGCCGATTGTATTTATTCTACCGAGTTTTTGGAACCTTTATTATTATCATGTTATCATCTTGCATCACCAACAACGACAACATTAGTAGCACTTGAACATCGAGATGATATTGTGGTGAATGCATTCCTTGATAAAGCAAAACAAGTTGGATTCGAGACTCGTATGATACCCAAAAAACTGTTACGTACACAATTAATAGAAAATGAGGATATTGAGATATGGAAACTCAAGAAAAAGCGACAAAAATAAGTTTGGCTTTTAATTTAAGGTTACCTACATTTTTTTCTTTTTTTTTTTTTACAATAAGTAGTATATATATATACTTCTTTTTTTCTTCCTTATTGCAATCGCTCTCCTTTTTTTGTTAATCGAATCAAATTACCCATGGTCGTTTTGTATCTAAGAATATATCACTCAATTCGTTTAGTCTATTTAATCACATTTATCCGTCTGTTAATTCATATTTAAGTTTTTATTATACCTTTCTGCCCGTCCACTTCCAACAAGATCATGTAATATAAACTCATATCGAAATATAGATCGCACTCTTTTTGCAGCCAATTGCTATATATATATATATAATTAGTTTTGAACACATACTATCCATTTCTTTTTTTCCTCTTGACAACATAAAAAATTACATATAATTTTTCACATATAATGTACCTTTTCAAATATATCATGGGTCGGCCGCTTTTTTAATATTCGAAGAATTTCAATTCTTCCTTTCAAATAATGTGACATGAATACTCCCTGACGTCGAATAGCAAACCAATAAGTATCGGTATTGTGCATTTGAGGTAGCAGTAATCCATATTTGATTAAACAAGATATTTCTTTATCATTAAATGTAAACCCTTCTGACTTTTGGGATACTGATACATCGTTATGTTTCTTATCCAATACAAAATCTTTAAACCGATCTAAATTAGAAAAAAAATTATAAGTAAAAGATGAATACTTTTTATAAAAAGTTGACTAATTTATTTCTTTACCAAAAAGATCCGCAGTAATTATTGTCTTCTTTTTATTATTATCTTGATTTTTTTCTTCATCGTCAATAAATTCATTCTTTGCATCATGAATGGTTGAAAGATAATCAGTCGTATTCATTATAGCAAATTCATCTTCTAATGTTCCAAGAATATAGAACTTTCTCCATGTTCCTTCATTTATTGCTTCTTGCTATATATAATAAATATCATTTTCTTTTATGCATGAGTTATAATTATTTTATAGTCATGGAAACACAACTCAAACATATAAGTAATTGTTACCAATTCTCGATCTACTGCTGTATTATCTGATAAAATGCTATATATTTGATGAAGAAAACATACACGTGGAAGTCTTTTCGCTGTATCTGTATGTTTTGTTTTTTCTGTAAACGATAATTTATCTATAAGATATTGCGCAGTAGCGACAGTGTCCGAAATAATGGCAGGTATTTCTAAATCGTCAAATTCGTCATGATCATTGTTGTCATGTAGCACGTCATTACGAATTCTTTTTTCTAATGTTCGCCTTTTTATACCATAGACATCAGGTACATTGTTTACTTGATTAGCGACTGCTGCGTATTGTTCTCTGCCTCGCTTTCTTGTTTGATTCATAAGTAACACAAAAAAATTAAAGAGAGAAAGTGGTAAGAAACAAAAAAAATATTATGTTGTTTCATTTTTCAAATACCGCTTTTTTTATATTACAATTCATGCTATTCATTTATATCAGTGAAACACATGCTTTTCTTTTTTTGGTTGGGAATTTATGTTATTATACTATACTTTTTGTTATTTCATAGAAACAATAATTCACATATTCCTTTATAAAAGTATTATAGTAAGAATAAGAAGAAGTATCATTAGAATTTGCTATAATTACTTGTGCATAAAAAAATATAATTAACATTCATTTGGTTGTTATGTTACAAACTAGATAAACTATTTTCTTATTGCCCAATATAGACACATTTTATTTTTGATTCATTATTGATTATATATCAAACATGCCATTAAGGTTTTTGAAGAATATGACGATTTTATTTAGAGCTATAGAAACCTTTTGATAATAACATTTTGCTACCAAGATACTTTTAAAATATACTAAAAAGTTTATTTCTATATAAAAAAATATTCCTTTTTCAATCACCGCTTGAAAATTGATGACGTGGTTTTCAAACTTTCAGAAGAAAAAAAGTTGTGTGAGTAATAAAAAAAAATTGGGTTGCAATAATTCTTCTTTTTTCGAAAAAAAGATACGATGCTCGGCAATTCTGTCTGCTTACCTTCACCAGCAAGCATGGAGACAGAAGCCACATCGACCATTAATTCAACAATTAATTCAACAATTAATTCAACAGAACAACAACACCAACAACGAAAATTCAACAATAATAATGTATCCAAAACAATATTATCACCTGCTGATAAACGATTTATTTCTTCGACATTATCATCTTTGAAAAAAAATAAACATTCTCTTTATTTTCGAGAACCAGTTGATCCAATTGCTTTAAATTGCCCCGATTATTTTGATATTATAAAACAACCAATGGATCTCTCAACCGTACAATCAAAATTCAATAATGATCAATATAAAACTGTGGACGCGTTTATTGATGATATTCGATTGATTCTTGATAATTGTCACAAATATAACAATCCCCATGATTTTGTTGCTCAATCGGGTAAAAAACTAGAAGAAGTTTTTGATCGTTTATTATTAAAAAGACCATCATCAGTAAGTTATAAATTTCTTGAACACAGCTGTTTCAAATCAACTCTAATTTATTCATCTTTTTATTTTTATTTTCGCATTCATTTAAAAATGTATATTATACATGTGTATAAATATTATAGACTATTATAGTAACGGATTCAGACGAACTCATGTCCGATGACAAAATTCGCCTTTGTAATAATGCACTAATTGAAATGAACAAAAAAAAATACGACAGAATTAACTGGGCATTTAAACAACCTGTGGACGCATCAGCATGGGGTGCAACGGATTATTACGATATTATAAAAAATCCAATGGACCTTTCAACAATTGAACAAAAATTAAACGAACTTAAATATGGAAACGAAGATGAATTTGTTGCAGACGTTCGATTAATGTTTCAAAATTGTTACACCTATAATGCCCCTACTCACCCAGTACACCAAAACGCAAAAGCACTTGAAAAAGTGTTTGATACATATTGGAAGAAGAAGGCTCATAAGACGTCATCATCTTCTAAAGGTGTGTGTTTATATACATATATATATATATATATGTTTGGGGGATACATAACTAAAACAAAAAAAAATATATGTGAATGTATAATTGATTCTGTTGCTAATGATGGTATATTAAAAATAAAACTCATCAGCAAAAAAACATCATCATGAAACATCCTCAATATCAGCTTCAGTTTCTTTATCACCACAGAGATCTGTTGCTGAACGACCCGAAAAAGTGAAAGAAGCAGAAGGTAAACTGTTTATATATATATATATATATTACTAATTATTATTATATTTAATATCAAATATCAACTCATTATTTATATTATTCACTTGATTTATTTATTTAGCTACTATTAGTCAAAAACGTACTTCTGATCATCTTGATGATAATCGAGATCAAAATAATATTAATTATAACAACAATAACAATAACAACGCTAATAATAATAATAATAATAATAATACGAACGCTAATAAAAAAGGTATTTTTTATTTTTTATTTGATGGTTGTTATGGCAACAAATAATTTAAAAACAAATAATTCTAATATGTTTGAATAATAAATAGGTACTATATTGCGTCTTAAACTTTCAGTTACCAACCATAATGAGCCTAAAAAAGAACAACGACCCGAGGATCAGGTTTGATATTAATTTTTTTGTTTGATTGTTATTTAACAATACCGTAAGAAAAATATCTAACTATATACACACATCTAGGTTTCTCCTCCAACACCTACATCATCATCATCCATTGCATCTTCATCAGTACCATCATTATCATTACAACAACCGAGACCATTAGCCATATCCAAAGAAGCACCTCCGCCACAACAACAATCATACATTCAACCAACTAAATCTCTTGCATTATCCGCCACAAAACCCGCCACAAACAATAAATCTGCATCATCATTCTCTGCGTCCTATTTAAATAACCAAAGACGATCTTCTGATGATAGTAACCGAATACCAGAAACTCGAAGACCTGAGGTAAATACTAATATAATAATATTCTGTTATTATGTTTACTTATTAATCATATTTATAATTATAGCACGCAACAAAATACCCATCTGCTTCCGGAAAACGTCCTGCTGCTACTGGCAAACACCCTGCTGCTGGTAAGCATCCTGCGGGCAAACACCCTGCTTCCAAACACCTGCCTGGAAAACGTCCACGACAACAATATTCACAATCAACATCTCAAGTAACAACTCCAATATCTCCACCACCAGCCCCTGCACCATTTGATCTTGATTCGGTCATTGGTACAATTAGAAAAGAAAGTAATTTGCGTACTCAGGAGGTAAGTTATATATATATATATATATATATTATGCTTATTTTATCTCCATTATGTATATATTCACACCTATTCATTTATTTCTTAGGTGGAAGAACAACGAAAAGCCAATGAAGAAAAATACCGTGCACAAAAACAAATGGAGTTGCGTAAGCAACAAGAAAATGAACGACAACAAAAGTATGTATTATATATAAATATATACTATTTATATACAAGGTTTAACTCACAACTAATTTTTTCAGAGAATGGCAAGAACGAACAAGTAAACAGAAAAAGATGGATCGTCAACGTAGAATTGACCAATTGGTGAGTATTTTTAGTTTTATAAATTATTATTACCAACATGCATATGCAAAAAAACAAAAAGGTAAAGAAGGTGTTAAGAAAGTTGACACCCCCTTTACTATACGTATTGGGTTATATTATATTATATATATATTGTATATTACAGACTGCAACTGCCACCATAGATATTAGCAAGCATAAAATAGCATGCTCTGCATTTGAAAGGAAATTACAATTTGACCCTGAATGGCGAGAATTAGTTCGATGGCAAAGAGATACCGTGGATTATCGTCACTTTCAAAAGCCTGCTTTTATTCGAAATCGTTCTGATAAAACGATTGCTGATATAAAATCAGCTTTATTAAGTAGTGCTATTCGTTTTCGTGACAGAAATCAACAACAAAATGGAGATGATCAGCATACTCAAGAAAGAGAAGAAGAAGAACAAGATATGGATTTGGAATAAGAAGAAAAAAAAGAAATATAAATATATAACTATTATATTTTTCTTTCTTTTTCGTTTTCTTTTTTTTTTAAAGCTCCAAAATCCATTATTTGAAAGAAAAGAAAAGAAAAAACCTTTATATTCGAACCAATCCACCTCCCGCACACACAAACACACAATCTGCACATATTAAAAAAAAATAACTTCATTATGAATTATTTTCTTATATATATAAAAAAAAATATATATTTATATATACATAACATACAAATCGTATAAATCATATAAACTTTCTCCAAAAAAAAATAACAAATAACTATTATAACTCGTAGTAATAATAAAAAAAACCACCACAAACAAATTTTTGAACGATGGTTTGGAATTGCTACTAGTGGAAGGAGAGAAGCAAAATCCAATAATAATAATATTAATAGATAATTGTCGTGAATGATGCATGAATGAAGTATAATGATGTGAATATTAAGGAGCTACAAAGTTGGGTATAATCGGGAGAAAATCTAATCTGTGGCATATAGTATTACATTGCTAATTATATGAAACAGGTCAGACTATACTAGAATTAGTTATAATATAAAATAATTTATATTGTTGTAGAAAATAGCACGTTTTTTATCAATTTAGAAGCCGTGCACACAGACACACACACACACACACTAAAAAGTTAATCCAACCATTTTGAATACACATGTACACACTACGTATACACAGACTCACATAAATATTACACAATTTGAAAATAAGTATAAGATTTTTAATTAAAAAAAAAAAGAATGGTAACATTTAATGACAAAAAGAGGGGTGAGAGAAATGAAAATGAAAAAAATATATTGTTTTGTATTTTTTTTTAAAAAAAAGGGTAGAGAAATATACATTATTGTTCAATATCCAATGAAAAGCCAAATGTTGTACCAAGTGAAAGTCGTGGTAATAAAGGTGCACTTTCTGCAACAACACCATAATCATCATCATCATCATTTATAGCGTTATGATGTTGATCATATCGTGCTGATACTGGAGGAGATGGATCTAATACTTCATCATCACTATCTTCAACATATAATTTGGTCATTCGACGAGACAGTTTTTCGGATGATTGAGGTTTTCGTCGACGAGGTTGTACTGTTCGACTTGTAGTTGTTGGAAGAGAAGGAGGAGGAATGTCAGGTAAGGGTATAGTAGGTGGTGGTGGAGCTACAGATAAAGGTGCCTTTGTTGTTGTTGTTGCTTGTAATGATGAAATGATGGGAGAAGATGAATTTTTATTAACAATTGTTGGTATTGGAGGAAGTTCAAGATACTCGTAAGGGTTATCTTGTTTGTCGAATGATTTTTTGCTGTGATTATTTTTATTGACATCAATGCTGGTAATGGTATCTGTTGATGGTCGAGATGGTAATTGATTTGGTAATAGAGGTAAAGGTGGTAATGGAGAACACGGGGCAGGAGGTTGAGGTTGAAGACAAAGTTTTTCTGTCATTGATTGTTGTTGCCGCTCTTGTGTACATGCAATACGCCTTAATACTTCATCATGAGCATCTAATGTCGATGATTCATGTGTATTCATACTGCTACTACGAGTTGCTTTATATCCACCGGACATAGTTGCAGTAGATAATGGAATCCCATTATTGCTACCTCGACTCCGTTGTAATGCATAACTTGTTCTTGGTGATAATAATGTAGATGAAGCAAGGGTGGCTACGGTTGGGGATATCAAGACAGTTTCGCCATTTGTATTATTGTCATCATTATTGAAAGTTAGATCATCAACATCTGTCAAAAATTGTTCTTCTACTAGTGAAACATTAATTGCATTTTGAGGACGTAGTTCTGTCTCTGTTGGTAGACCTGGTGCTGTACCAAATACAATGGAAGGTGGACGTGTTTTTAATGTACATATATCATCATCCATGCTGCGATCCGTTGTGGATGAAATAGAACTTGGTGCAAATTGACTGGATTGTGATGTATTGTCAGACCCTGTAGAACCCGTGTCCTCAGGAATTATATTCTTCTTGGCATCATTCACAGTTGCTCGATTTTTATTTACTGCTGTTGTTATTGACGGTAAAATTGTTCCTGAAGCTATTGCTGCTACTTGTAATTCTTGTGCAGTTGTACGTTTACTGTTTCGTTGAACTTGTTGCAACCGCGCTTTGCTTCGAATTAAGTTAATATCAACTGTTGTAAGATTTTCTTGTCGATGTTGTTGCTGCTGTTGTTTTTTATTTTGTTCTACTGGTTTTCTCAATCCATTGGCCAAGTCAACGTCGATCGGTCGTAACCATGGCTGTCGAAGATGTTGGTGAGCCGCTTCTCGACGACGCTGTACAAGAGGAGTGGTTGTGCGCGGTCTTTCAAGTGGTAACATCATGGAATAATCAACATCATATTCCTCGCTTCGACGAGAAAGACTACTCAGCTCATTAGCGGAGGCGAATTTTCGTATGGATCTGCCAAGTGTATCTTGTTTTCGAAGGGGATGACCCGTCACATTATGATTGGTATTCCCTTGAATATGTAAATGTTGTTGATGATGATAGTAAGAATCATCCATAGATATTTTTAGTAAATTAATAGTAGATGAAGTCACCGTTAATCGAGGTTCGCCCAACAAACTATAATGAGCACCTCGTTGTATACTATCGCTATCATCAATATGATCGACTTCTTCCACTCGTGTTGGTTCTTCGATAACTACTGAAACAAATGAATCATGTAGTCGCGATTGATCTCGTTCAAAATGATACTGTGGCATACCATGCGTTAATGGTTGAAATGACAAAAGATTTTTGCTACCGTTCGGTGGTGGAATAGATGCAATGACAATAGGGACTTTAGCTTTGATGTTCTCGAATGCATGTTCAAATTGGAAAATAATTTCCAATTCATGACAAATGGTAACGAGTGGGGAGTCAAGTGTCGGTGATAACAACTTTTGTAACTTGTGTCGAAGAATTAAAGGTCGTTTCCATGTTGATTTTTCTTGTGAATTATCCACACTATGTAATAAGGCTGGAATAGTGCGTTTAATATATTTTTTATGAGGCCGTGTTGACATGATCAATGTATCAGCAATGTTTTGAATTTTTCGATATGGGTTTGCTGTTCTTGCATCCGCACTATTATTTGATAGTAGATTTTTGATTTTTTCAAAATAGTAGAAAATGACCTTTTTCATTAATTTTGTCATACAATTAAAAGTTTTTTCATAAATCTTCTCCATCCGTCACCAAAAAAGTTACACATGGAACAATATAGGCATATACATCATGTAACCATAATTATAGTATTGACATAAATATCTCCCAGGACAGCCTTATACATTTTCTTTTTCCCTCCCCCCAAGAAAAAAAAAATTATAACCATGAGACTATCCCTTAATAAGAATAAAAAATTACCTGTAAAGCTCAATCTGTTTTAACTGGGTTCGAATATTCCGCACGGGCTTCTGAGACGCAAAGCACAAATATTTGATTGAGAAAGGGATGCTACCTTGTTGAAGACAAACAATTTGAGGAGCGTCAATTTCGTAATGAAACTTTGCAGGTACTGTATCTTCAATGATCTGCGTTTCGACTAGTGGCGCCATTTCTTTACACCGCAATAGATGCCGACGAATTTCAACAGGATGTTCGGCGGTAATTGACTTTTTTTGTAAGCCAAAGATACCGATAATAGATAACTCCACCTTGTAAGATATAATGGCACGTTTAATGGATAGTGTTGCTGGATATATATTTGGAACTTCCAATAAAAAGGGTATAATATGTTCTCCAGCAGGTAAAGTAGTTTTTCCAAATAAGATTTGCTTGAGTTTAGGTAAGATGGATGCTTGAATATTGCCACCACGTAAACTGGTTTGAGACGCACCTTTAAACTTGACACTCATTCCGCGAATTTTAAGTGGGCGAGTCAAAGAAAATAGTGCTTCACCTTTAAGCATCAAACTATCTGAAGACTCTTCTATTTGACTATCAGTGTCGTTGTCTTCGGCTGTATCTACGGAACTAGGTGGTTTGGGCTGACCCATAAAGTCCAATACGGGATCAACAAGAACGATTTCGACAAACTTGATGACAGCATCTTTCATGATTTAGACTTTCCCGTTTCAATAAGTTGTTTGTTGTGGTTATAGTTGGAATACACAAGAAAATGAATATAAATATTATTGTTATTGTTATCTTTCTTTTAAAAAAAAATTAGAGTAAGAAGGAAAAAAAAAAAGAGAAAGGAAAGAAAAGATAAAGAAAGGAGCTGAATAAAAAGAAAGAAAGAAAGAAAGAGAAAGTGGAAAAGAAATAAATAAATAAATAAAAGAGAGAAACGCCCTTTTCTCCTACAGATAGTAATAACAAATCTATAAAAAATAAGGATTGCTTTTCCTCTTGTGTAGTGATATTATTAATGAGAGAGGTTTATTTAAGGAAAGGAAAGGGAGTGAAAAAAAATGAAAAAGTTAGACAGAGAGAGAGAGAAAGGGATGGATTTTGGGGCAAATATATAAATAATAACAATGAATTATGTGTGTGTGTGTATCTGTATCTAATTCAAAATAAGCAATCAAGTTACTTACTTTTTTTTTTCTATTTTCTGTGTTATGTGATTATTTATATATGTATATTATAATAAAACACGAGGCAACCAACTGAATAACACTGGTCTTTTGTTTCACGACTCAAGGATAAAAAAAAAAGAAAAAAAAGACATAATTCTCAATATATTGCTTGATATGTTGATAAAACTCCTCGTGTTTTTATTTATTATACTCTATTGTCTTTTATGTCCTTATACAAAAGTTGAAGAAAGCTTTAATATTCAAGCTGCTCACGATGTCATGCATCACGGTGGAAATATAAATGCTTACGATCATGTGGAATTCCCAGGTGTTGTTCCACGATCTTTTCTTGGATCTATCATTCTCGGTTCTATTGCACAAGCTATTGTTACCATTCTTCGTTGGATCCACATTGATATTAAAGATGGCATTACCGAGCAAATCATTGTACGAGTTCTTCTTGGTGCCTTGGTAAACTTAGCACTCATTCGAATTCAAGTCGCCATCAAGAGACTTTTTGGTTATCCCGCCTCGGTTGCTTTTGTGCTCCTGACGTGTTGCCAATTTCACTTTATCTTCTGGTCAAGTCGTACACTTCCCAATACTATTGCCTTACCCCTGGTGTTAAGTGGTCTCTCCCACTGGATGGAGAGTTTGGTAGCAACAGCAGGGCGTGAAACTCAGTTACGTGACATGATACGAGACTTGGCTATTGCTGGCATCTTATTTCGTTTCGAAGCGGGCATTTTATTAGTTATTATTCTTGGAATGGAATGGCTTGTATATCGTACATTATCATTCAAGTTTATGTTCATACATACTGTATCAAGTGTTCTTGTAAGCCTAGTTTTGACTGTATCGGTTGATTCTTACTTTTGGCAACGTGATATTATTAATGGAGAATGGCCATTGTGGCCGGAAGGAATGGTGTTTTATTTCAATGCTATTTTGAACAAAAGTTCTGAATGGGGTACTTTACCCTTTTATGCTTACTTTGTCTTATTCCTCCCTCGCTTACTATTGATATCATATCCATTGGCTTGTATTGCATTTATACGTGATGAACGAGTTCGTCGGATTATGAGTCCCATGTTGATCTATATTTGTTTATTTTCACTGCTACCGCATAAGGAATGGCGCTTTATTATTTACACCATCCCGATTTTTACCGCCGCTGCTGCAGCTTTACTGGGTAATGTTTTTTCTGTATATTATCAAACATCGCGAATCAAGACTTTGTTCGTCATATTAATAGCGGGAGGAGGTATATTGGTATCGCTTGGATGTTCATTGTTTATGCTTTGGATTTCAATTCAAAATTACCCTGGTGGACATGCATTGCATCGACTTCATGAAATTGCTAATAGTGATGTATCTTATGGTCAACAACCCCAAGTATCAGTTCATATGGATGTATCAACTGCTATGACAGGTGCATCACGATTTGGACAAGTGGCTCATCCAGGATGGTCGTATCATAAAAACGAATCACACACAACACCCGACGATTACATTGAAGCAGAGTATACACATCTTATTACCAGTGATCCTGGGTTTCATCATCAAGAATTTCAACTTGTGGATCAAACGTTTGGTTTAGAAGCTGTCAAATTGAAATCCCCTAAAGTTTATTTGGATCAACTTCAGCATTTTGTTCATAATCCACATGTTCTGTTACCTGTCGATATTATTATTCAACCTAAATTGTATACTTTGAAATTGATGAATCCACAAACCACATGGATTCAATATACTTTACGTAAATATCCAGTAGTACTTTATAGTAAAACTTATTGGTAAGTATATTATATATGTTATGAGGGGGGGGGGCTAGATACAAACTTTAAAAAAAGCATCTATATTTTAAACTTACATGATAGCATCACATTAAAACAATCTTGTTTTTTTTTTGCTATTATTATTATTACTACATTGCATATATTAACTTCTCCCTTCTTTTATTTTCTTTATTATATCCCCTACCCCTTTGTTTTCTGATTGTTTTTGTTCGGTCCCTCCTTCTCTCCTTGCCCCCCCTCCCTGCCCTGGGTCTTCCCCCCTGAAAAAGTCCTTTTTGTAAACGCGCCAAACAAATTTTAGATAAATATTGTAAAAATAATTATTTCATTGTTGAAGTAGATCAACGAAAAGACTCTTTAGCAATGAAACAAGCCTTGATTAGACTCTCAGGTCGTCATACTTTTCCTAACCTTTTCGTTAATGGTCAAAGTATAGGTGGATCGGATGAATTGGTACGACTAGAAAAATTAGGCAAGTTATCCGAGATAATACTCCCGTGTATTCACTAGAAATGGTTATTGATCACGATTTGGAATCTTTTTTTTTTTTTTTTTACTTTTTTGTTCCCTAATGCTTCTATTTCCGAATTATTCTTTTTTAACATCTCCCAATCTATCACCTCCCCCAATCCTCAACTCCCAGTCATTTATTATTTGTAACTATGCACAATATAAATCATTTCACACATAGTGTTTCACATTATTATTATTTATTGTACAGAAACACAAAAGGAAATAAATGAGATTATAGAGCATATTGAAAGATCAAAAATAAAATAATTAGTGGAAATAGCTATTAATTGATGGATTAGTATTTAAATCCCAATCCATGTTTAATTTATTTTTTCAGCATTACATGCATGCTAAATCATAATATATAAAAAGATCTTTGCTAAAAATGGAATAGAATGACAGCTATAACTTTATTCAAAAAAAAAAAAATTTCCTACCAACCATAAGTTTTTATTTATAAAAGTCATGTCATGATAAATAAAAGTAATGTAACAAATACATTACGTATTAAGTACAGTTGTTCTCAATGCATAATTTCTTAACAGCAATATTCAGTATATAACAATGTGCTACCATGTCACTTAACTCAACAATTGGGTTGTCCATTTATATTATTATTACATCAATAATCTTGATCGTACAGAACATAAAATGATTGTACAAGAATGAAAGTTACTCGGTGTTACCATAAACCGAAATACTGGTGCCGTCTTGTTTTATTTTTTTACGTAAATCATATTGAAATGGAATAATTATTATCCATGTATTTTTTATAAGCCTTAATAAATAATATTATAAATATGATATAAGTATTTCTCTTTCGTAGTATATTAATAACATATCTATTAACTAATGAAAGAAAGTTTTGAAGACATCAAAAATAATTTTTACGTAACAAACATCAGATTTATTTTTCTTTTGCATCATTAATTTTTTTAATATTAATATCAATCATATGCTTTTTACATGATCCATTTTCTTATTTCCGATATTAGATAAACACATATACACAAACTTTATACTTGTCAAATTTTCTTATCATCAATCACTAGCTATTTCCCAAGATCGCTGTAGATTTTAAATTTATAAGTCATCAATTAACAAACTTAAGGAATATATATATTTTTCATTTGATAAGCATAATTATTCATGTCATTGCTTTTTTTCACATATAAAAATTATTCATTTATAGTAACAGAACCATTACCTCATCCGTCTACATTATTACTACATATCAGCTGAATGTAATAGCCATTCAATGCTGAACTTTTACTTTGTTATTGTAGTACAACTATCAACTTTTTTTTTAACATGTGAAAATTTTATTATTATAAAATGATCGCTGATAAGCAAAAAGATAGACATTTCTTTTTAATTATCTAATGACAATGACGGCGTTCGGATAATAACTACCAAATTAAAATCTCGATTGAGATACACGTTCCCTCATAATTCTGGGTTTTCAATTGTAAGCCCTTATTATTATTAATATCATTTACTATTATAAAATACATAGGGTGATGTTTTATCTGAATTGAAGTTTGATATTTATTATACGTATGTTGTCGGTCTTTCGGTCAATTTTTTGATGATTATTCGTAGGCATGTGTGTATATGGGTAATGAAATATGTGTAATGATTGACTATATATATATATATCTATATCTTATATCTATTTTTATTTCAGAGATGAAATATCATACTATACGTATGTAATAATCATTATCGAATAAATAAAAGTTGAACAAATTGTTTGATTCATGAGAATCGAAAAATAATAATAATCAATTTTACTTGTAAAAGCAAAAGTAGAGAATAATACCCTTTTCCATGCTCTTTTTTAATAACTGAAAAGAAATGTAAAAGTTTGTAAGACATTTCCCTTCCTCTAATTGATGCATAGTATATATGTTTAGTTGTTTAGTACACTACTTATTCTTTGGTTCAAAGTCTTAAAAGTCTTCGATAAGTATCGGAAACAAAAAAGACGACTAGGAATTTTTTGGAGTTCGCAGTAGTAACAATATTTTCTTAATGGTTCATAATTGTATATTTTTGTGACACTTATGCTTCGAATCACTAGGTAATAATATGCTATCTTGGTTCTCTCAGTACATAGTAATCATCAGCTTTTATTTTGACTTTTAGAGTACTTTAATACGCTAGTACTTTAAATAATATAAAATATAATATAGTCACAACCACAATAGCTTTTTATTTTATATGCGGACAGTCAACAAAATAAGTTATCATAGCAAACAATTCATTGTTACTAGTAAGAAACGTCGCCTAACAACATAATGCCTGCCAGAATTTCATTTCACTCTATTAGCGACTATTAATAACGACAACCTTTTTTTTTCTTTGCTTAAAGGAAGAAAAACTTGGGAGAATGCATAGACTATGTAAAACAGGGATATCATAATTTTTGGATACTTTCATTTTCGTTAATACATAGAAGTAAAGCAGTCAATTTCTCTAGTAAAAGCAAAATGGAGAAAGTCAATATTTGAGTCTTTTTTTGCCCTTGAAGCTTTACACTTATTTTAGTTATTTTCAGTTATTGTTTTTTATTAGATTTTAACATCAACATGTATTGACTAGCTGAATAAGGTGCATCAAAGTACCCAAATAAAAGTAAACAAAAATGCAAAAAAAAACGTACCTTCCTTCAGGTGGTTTCAGATGTCTTCTGGGTTCCTTCTGTGGCGAAGTACCCAAAAATCCAAATAAGGAAAGTTCACTACCCAAAAATTTAACCCATCCATAAAGGAGCAAAAGTTAATAATATTTTCACAGTTATTACATATAAGTACAAAAGAACATTCTTCAAGGACTTAATTGACTTACCATTACGATGTAAAATTATCTAGGGATACAGCGTGCTCAATGTAAACGTACGTACATAAATATGAAAAGTTCTTATTGTAACAAGTCTAGACTCTTCATATATTAATTAGCAAGCATATACATCGAGACAAAGAGAGAAATCATTCCATAAGTTTATCTACATCTGTTTTTTCGCTTCGAATTTGCTGTACGTTCACTGTTGACATTTTAATAATCTTTCACTGTCAGCTTGGTTTAGGGATGGTACATAAAAGTATAATATACAGTAAAGTTTGAATCGCACACGCACACATATAATATAATCATGTATGTTGATTAATACTTTTATAGCAGCCTTAATTATCTATTATAGTAAACAACCGATTATTTCCTGAATAATACTTTCCCCATAAGTTGCTACATTCATATTTTTGTAAAAAATGGCAAAAAATTAATACAAGTAACATATTTATGTAGAAGAAAATTAGGCAACATATAAAGAAAGAAAGAAAGCGATCATTTAATATTAGACAGTTTACTAACCCCCGGCTAAATTAAATGTCCACATGGATGAACTATATACACCATTCAATTTAATTTTGATGGATTTGTATTAAACATTCTATGTTCACTCGTTCCAGGTACAAAAGCTAGCACTGAATTGCAATAAAATGCAACTTATTATACAGCCATATACAATACTGCAGCATCACTACGTTGTTTGCCATGATTGAATCCAAGATGCTGTACTAAACACGAATATAGTATAAATTGACAGCACAGCATTTGTATTGATTATATCGAAAACAAATGTCCGGAATAGAAAAAAAATACATATAAAATACTTGTAAATACGTAGTCATCGACAGAAGGGAAGCATTGATTTATTTTAATAATTTTTTTTCTAAGAGCTTAAACCAAACATGCACAAATGTCCTTTGTTTGTTGTTGTACAACTTGAAAACACCATTCTACGTTTTTCTCTACATATTTGCTTCCAGGTATAATCAAAAAAAAAGGAGAGCGCTTTATTTATTTACTTAGACAATACCGTTCTCCCTTTCAAGTATAGTAGTGGGGGTCGTACGTTTATTTTCGTCCGCTGGGGGATAGTACGTAGTATCAAAGTACTTTTACGAGTAAGTGAAAACGTGATCAGTGATATTAAGATAGATTTTGTTTGAACATTATTTACCTTTTGACAATTAAAACCCACTTTAGAATTTTTCTTTCTTTCTGTAGAGTCTACATATTTCTTATTATAGACAATTTGACAGATGGTTTTTCTAGATATCTATTGAAACAACTACTAAAAACTACTTTTGGATTTGATCATTCAATTATTTGGATCACCCAGTCTCAACGAGAGCAGAAAGTTTGTACAAAAGTATACCATAAACAGCTAAAAATAACTTTTCAGTTGAATAAATTAATAATATACAGTATGCACATCTGCAACTTTTAGGATTTCTCTCTCTCTCTCTCTCTCTCCTCTCTTTTTTTTTTCTTTTTACATTATTCTATATCATAGATCAAAGCAATTTTTTTTTTCCTTCTTCCTTTTTGTTTATGATTGCTTATATCTATGTACTATTGACCTTTTAACAAAAGATATATTATTATTGGAAAAATGAATAAATTCTTTTTCTTTATCATTTAGGTATGTATACGTAACCTTATACATAACAAAAAAGTAGTCATATTATAAAATAAAAAGAAATAAAGTTTAACCAATGAACAAGGCGAAACCATAATATGCCGATCTTTTAAGCAGTCTATACTAATACTACATCATCATTATAATACATGTTTGCACGAGGTTAATTATTGCATGCTTAAAATATCTTTTTATTTTTTAGGCTCAATTTTGTTTATAGTGTACTTTTTAACCTCATTTTAGTGAATGAATTTGGTAAATCCTAGTTTACTGAGATTTTGCCAAAAAGGAAAGCGATAACATCTGTTGCTGCGGATATCAAGATAAACAGTATCTACGTAACAATAAACTATAAAAGAAGTAATTTCATTCTTCATTGGTATAAAAATATGCTAAGAGTATGTTTTTTTTAAGTTAGACAACGCCTATTGTTGTTTCTAAGCAACTTCATAAAATAATACTCTCAAAAAAAATTATGCTTCTGAAAAATATAGTACAGTAAGAAAAAAGTAAGGGGGGGGTTATTTGCGATCAAATATATTTATTATTATTTATTATTATTATTATTATTATTATTTAACCATTATAATACTACTTCCAGGAGAATCAAAACATGATTAATGGCTTAGAAAGAAGATTGTGTGTATAAAGTTTAAAGAGAAGAATAGCCCCTCCCCCCAAAGTAATTGGATGAAAAAAAAATTAGGTTGTAACACAAGACCTTCGATTTACTTCTCTCTTATAACTCATGGTTTCATATAACTCTTTTTTTTTTAACCCTTTTACCATTTTTCTTTGTTCTTAACTCTGAATGGTATTTCGATTTTTTTTTGGAAAGTTGTTTTCCCTCAGATATAAATATATAAATATATATATATATATTCTAGAACAGAAAATAATCAACCTAAATAGGAGAGAAGGAAGAAAATAATAGAGTAAGGAAAGGGGAAAGGTGGGGGGGAGGGTATAAGGCGCATGCGTGTGAAGAAAATAGTTTTTATAGATAGGTGAGAAAAATTGATTAAAAGCATTGATTGGTTGAAACCTGATGAAACACCCAAGTTTTTTCGTTGTCGGAGAACTTTTTTTTTTTTTTTTTCTTGTTCATCTACTTTTTTTGGTTGTTCCTTTTTTTTTTTTTTTTTCCTTTTTATAACGCCCCTCAAAAAAACACTTTCTTTCTCTTTTTGGAGAGTTCAACTCAACCTTACAAAAAGTCTGCATTTGGAAACTCTTTATATATCAAAAAAAAAAAAACCTCTTTTCGTATATACTTTTATAACACACATACACAAACACATATTTATATATATATATACATATATATATATATATAATATAAATATAAAAACACACAACACATATATATCTATAACAAATAAAGTATATTCATAATGAATGTTAATGCAGATCTACATCACCACCACCAACAACAACAACAACAACAACAGCAACAACCCATGCGTATGCCAGAACCTTCTTCATCCACAAAAAATAAATCTGGAAAAAATAAACCTTTTGACGAAGAAGAAAATGAGTCTATCGAAGATTCCGAAACTGAAAAACCAAACAAACGTTCGGGTAGACGTAAAATCAAGATCGAATATATTGAAGACAAGAATCGTCGACATATCACTTTTTCTAAACGAAAAGCTGGTATTATGAAAAAAGTAATTCTTTATTTTCCTTTAAAACTTTCTTTTTAAAAGAAAAGAACAGTAATAAAAAAAAAAACGCGAAGAAAAAAAAAAAAAAAAAGAGCGCGTGTTTGATGTTTCTTTTGTACACACAGACACAATAAGAATAGAAGCACCGCAAAACTTTCGTTTACGAAAATGGAAAAGAACTCATGCAGTTTTCTTTTTCAAAATAGGCATACGAATTAAGTACTTTGACAGGAACTCAAGTTTTACTCCTTGTTGTATCTGAAACGGGTCTTGTTTATACTTTTACTACTGTAAAGTTACAACCTATTGTTACTAAACCAGAGGGTAAAAACTTGATTCAAGCTTGTTTGAATGCTCCAGATCCAGTACCTAATGAATCCTCTTCTGTAAGTAGACACATTTCATATGAATATCATATTATTAAAAAGAATGATCAAGTATTAATCATCTCTTTTTACATATATATATATATAGGATGCTGCTTATACTAAAAATGAAGCACCAAGACCTGTTGAAAAGAAGGAATATGAGGATAAAAAGGTAATATAATATAATTTTATAATCAAATAAAATTACGATTGACTAAATAATAGGGATATATATATATAGATTGATACTTCTGCTGGTCATCCCTCTGCAGCATTTGGTGCTGCAGCAGCAGCTGCGGCTAATTCCCATGGTGGCTCGAGCGCACCAGGTGCTTATCAACCCGCTGCTTATGCACCAGCGCCTGGAAATGGAGGTCAAATGCCAGCAGGAAATAATGGATATCCTAGTTATATGACAACACCTGCTGCACCTCAATATCAGCAGCAGCAACAACCACAACAGCAACAACCTCCTCCTCAACAACAACAACAACAACAACAGCAGCAGCAGCAACAACAAGGTCAACCTCCTCAACAAGGTCAGCCCCCTCAACAACAATACGGACAAATGCCTGCTCCACCATTCTATGGAGCTCAACAACCACACCATTACATGCCTCAACAACATGCAAATTATTGGCCACGACAAGATCAAGGTCAACCAACTGATGATAAGAGGAGAGTAGCAGGTGCAGCAAACAATGTTCCTAAAAAATAAATAATTTACAACAAAATAATATCAAAGTCAACAAACTAATACAAAAAAAAAGAAAAACAATTATTCGTATAGCATATTAAACACATCAACCAAAACGCTTATTCATTTGATTTGTATGATTCCCCTTTCCCCATCCTCTTCCCTTCTTTTTTTTTCTTAACCTTCCCCCACTCCCCCACTCCCCTTCTTTTTTTTTATTTTTATATACTTTCTTAAAAACAAATTATTTTTAGCTTATAATAGGCTTTATTATTATTATTATTATTATTATTATTATTTTCTTCTGTCTGTATACTTCTTTTTACCTTCTTTTTTTGTCTTATCGGTCTTATAGTGTTATATTATTTTTTTTTATATATAAGTATATTCTTATTCTTATTATACGTATACATTGTTGTAGAAGCTTCTACTTGGATGTGGGCTTAAGGTGATTGTTGGGTGCATACTTTTTCTTTTGGTCTTATCTATAAATATTAAAGAGATGAAAAATTAGTGATAAGTATCAAAAGACACAGTAATCTATTCACTATACTACAGCCACCCAATACGTAGCATTATTCTAAGTTATAAAATTCAACCTTATGAGCCATTCTCATATCACACACATATTCTTTACTCGTGTTTATACGTATGATAAATATTGAATAAATTACTTACTTGTTACTGCTGTCATTACTATCACTAAAATCCTTTCATCACCATCGTTACTATAAACATCAATAGTGCATGTTTATGTAAAGAAGACGTGAATATTAAATACGTAAGAACAAAAATAAATGTTCTATATATGGGGAAACATAAATTGATTGCCACTACATCTATTAATGACTAATTTGGTATGATATTATAAAGATAAAGCAAAAAGCCTGCAAGAAATAAAATTTATTGAATTCAACAAAATCAAAAACGATTGTAATGATACGAACCCAAGTTTATATATACAAGAAGAGGGTTGTAAGTATCAAAGAAAATAAAACATATTTTTTGTCTGTTAGATAGAATGATATATAGGGGTATCTATAAGGAAATATTAAGGGTTAACACAAAAAAATAAAAATCAAAAGGGATGTATATATAAAAATAACATAAATGTATAAAGTTGAAAACTTTTAAAAAAGAACGAATTTTGCAAATAAAATCCAACTTGAAGCTGCCAAAACAAGATATAATCCACCATAGAACCAATTTGCTCGAAGTTCTTTTAATCGAGATGGATTAGAATTAGGACGGCGATGATCGTTTAATTTACTATATTCAATATCATCTTCACCTCCTTGTGCTTTGATAGCTTCCCGTGCAGATCGATCTAACAATCGATCATAAATAGAATAATCCAAAATACAAAGTACTATGCCTGCAACAACAGCCAAGGCTGCAATCACAATAAAGAATAAGATGACACCTTTGTAACCCTTATTGGGATCCGCATCTTGAATTAAGCCAGTAGTGATATCAAACAAGGATGCACCAATGTTAGTTCCGGATTTGATCAACCCCATACCTGTACCAACCAGTGATAAAGGAAGAATGATGGGGACGGATGAAACAAGACCAACGGGACCCAACGAAAGACTAATACTGAAGATTAACATGCCTACCACAGGTGGGATATGGGTAAAGTCCAAAAGTACGAGTGCTATAAGCATACATATACCACTTCCAATCACTACATAATAATTATTTAGTTAAAAGTTAATTAGCAACTCTTCAGTGCTTATATATATATAAAGGGGTTAAGTGGTTAAATAAAATTATACATACTCATCCAAGTTCGTTTTCCATATTTATCCAAACAGATACCCAGGAATGGCATTAAAATAACAGGTAAAATCTGTGCCATACTAGCTGTAGCAGCTGCATGTGCATCACTATATCCAAAACGGAATTTCACAAATTCACTATATGAGAAAAGAAAAAGGTTAGATTATAGATATACTAAATAAACGAACTCTTCATAACTTTTTTTTTACCTGTTGATATGTAGAAAACAACCCCAAGAACCACCAAGTAAAAATTCCATCGCAGCAATAAGCCAAAATGAATGAGGCAAATACATTAACTTGTGCCACCTAAATGATTTTTTTCTCTCAATGGCTTTCACTTGTCGTTGACATCCATTGGATGGCATATCCACAGTACGTAATAACCCAATATAAACAAGATTGAAAAAGAATGAAATCATACAAAGTCCAGCAGAAAACTAATAATAATTATTTTGTTGTCATATTAGTTTTACATATTTTACTATAGAGAAATCGGCTCCTTTCTATAAAAAAAAACTACATTATATAATTACCCAGAATCCATAACCATACCAACCTGTCCAATTGGCAATGGGTACAACGGTTGCTTGAGCCATAAATGAAGCTAATCGACTCACTGTCAATAATAAAGCCATAACGGCGGCAAGACTGCGTCCTTTAAACCACTGACTTAGAATGGTTTCTTGAACGATAACAACCGTACCACTTCCTATACCATAAAGAATTCGACCAAAAATCATGGTGGGAAGGCTTGAAGTAGATGTTGAAATGGCAACTAAAGTGTTACCTGAGGTAACTAATATAGTAGTAATGATAGATCCAGGGACAGTACCAAAAGCATCAACGAATATACCACCAATCACAGGAAGAACAGTATTTACAATAGAAACAGTGGATTGGATCACGCCATATTGTGAGTTGCTGATACCAAATTCCTATTTATCCATCAAAATTGTGTGTCAGATGAGTGTCATCATCATCATCTATAAATCTTGGGTTCTCTCTCTACACACCCATCAAAAAATATATAAAAAAAAATAATATGCCTTACTTGTTTTATAGTATTTTTCATGGCTCCCAGTGTATGAGCAGCAAAATGACTACCCACTAAATAAGACAAGTTAATTAAATATATATATATATATTGGTTAATAACATGTAATGGTCAATGAATTAAAAATGATCTTTTTTTTTCTTCTTTTACTAGTTGCTTAAGACAACAAATTGAGTGCATAATTTACCAGCTAATAAAAGCGCACATATAAGAGCTGTCATTTTATATTGCCATGGTTGCTCTGCAAGTTGACAATAATCGTCATTATTAGGGTTTTGTTGTTGTTGACAGCAAGTTGAATTGGGTCTATTACTAGAACAACATGCAATTTTAACACCTTTATTCTTATCGTTGTTTTTAGTTTGTCGTTCGTGTTGTAATAAAGGTGTATTTTCACCTATGATAGGTGCATTCAAAGCTGGCGATGAGAACGCCATTTTAATAAAATAAGAAAGAGTTATATATTAAAAATAAAAAAAGAAAAGAGTAGAAAAGGAAAATAGACTCAAAAACAGAAACAGCGGATGAATATATAAGAAAGCAAAAAAAAAATCGATCCGAATGAATCCGTTGATTTTCACTATTTATCAGATCGACGATAACATTCAATCTCTTCCTATCGGCTATCCAATCATTTTAATACCCCTGCTCGATTTGTATTACATTACTCACCCAACTTTATAGTGCCCTTAACAAGCTTATCAGATTGTTGTACAAAATTAAAAGAAAACTACCCCTTGTTATTGGGTACCCAAGAAAATTGAGTGGGTATTTATTTGGTGAAAGAAAAAAAAAATGTATATAAAATAGATGGATCTGTACAATTTGGATATGAAAGAAAAAAAAATGATGGATATGTTTTGTTTATATAAAATGTTTTCAGTTCAATCTGAAATATCTATTGAATGCCATCCATGATAGCACGGTATTTTTTCTGATCTTGAAGCATTTCATGGAAAATACGGTAGCGACGTTCATCCATTTCCAACACTTCAGAATCTTGTGTAGGTTCAATAACTTGACCAGCGCGACCCATGCGTACCATGACTTCCCATAAACTATGGCTTGCATCTGCTGCTCGGGCACCTAAAAATGCCGCACCAATAACAACAGCTGCATCGATTCTTTCAGGCAAGATAACACGACATCGGGTAATGTCAGCATGCAACTTAACGAAGATTGGATTCTTGCATAACCCACCTGATAAACACAATGTATCAATCGTATACCCTTCCTTGTTCAGTGCTTCAATTATATGTCTCGTTTGACAAGAAATAGCTTGCAACGTAGCCAAATAACGTGTTGCTAAATCATTAATACTATGATCCAATGAAACACCAATGATCATACCACGTAATGTAGGGTCTGCCAACGGGGAACGGTTTCCATGATAATCGGGATAAATATGCATTTGTTTTGTTAATTGTTCCAAATGTTTAAATCCATTTTTTTCTTGCATTTGCTCCAAATGACGATTCAAAAAGGCATAAATATTCATTCCTTCTGAATCCGCTTGTTTTCGTGCTTCATCAATTGCTGGATGGGTGTTTAGCGTGTGATCAATCAACTGGCCTGTAGACGATTGTCCACCTTCAGCATGCCACATGTCAGGTACCATTACAGAACGGTAAGGTCCCCACACTCCTTTGACAAAGATAGCTTCAGGAGCCATAGCAATATGACAGCTGGAT
>JAIWNF010000108.1:0-66949 GCA_025093555.1 Circinella umbellata | reverse complement strand
ATTTACCAAATAAACGTAAAAGATGTTCGGCACCATAAATATCAACCATTCTTTCTTTGGGTATTGTTTTCGAATATTTGCATATTGATGTCTTTCAAATCGATATAATAATATAGTACCTAATGCCTTATTAAAATATTCTTTTACACCATCAATAATTTCAGATAATAAATCTTCGGTACCACTAAAATAATAATAACAATAAATAATAATCTTAATAATCAAATCTCTTCTACTCGATTGAATATATTTTACCTTGATCCTTTTCTATCTAATTTATATTTTCGATATTGTTCAAGTAAATTTGTTATTGTTGGAGTTCGTGGTAATTCAACAAGCTATTTATAAAATTATTAGATTTATAATACATTGTTGAATATTCCCCCCCCCTCTCTCTTTCTCCTCTCTCTCTCTCTCTTTTTTTTTACCTGTTGATTTTTAGTAACATTTTCCCAAATCAATTAATTGTGCTTTCATTGTATCTGGAATATCCATTCGTACTTCAGGTCGATTTAAATAATCCTCATCCTAAATAAAACGTTTCATATTTTAATGAAATAACTTGGATAATAATTATTATTTATTACCTTTTCAGCATTGGATGAATCACTTCTTGGTCGTTTCTTTCCGCTGTTTTGTTGCTTATATATAAAAAAGAAAAAAAAAGTTAATTATTGATTCTACTATTCATCATATATCATAAATAGTTTCCTTTTAGCTTACTGTATATAATCCTTTAAGTTTTGTTGCATTTGTAAGTTTGCTTCTGTCCAGCGTAATACTCGTGTTTCAGGTACCCATTCGTCCCAACTATAATATATTTTAGTTTTATCATTTAAAACCTTGTCATTAATAACTACAATTCAAGATAAATGTTTCTTATTTCTCGTGAATAAAAATATATATGTAAAACAGTTAGTTACGTTCTTTTCCAACCCTTATAATGAACAAAATAATAAGGTCCTTGGAAATCTGGGTTACTATCCATCCATTGACGATCAAGAATCTATGTATTTATTATTAATATTATTATTCGTCCAAGTAAACTATATATATATATATATATATATATTCAAGGAAGTTCACCTTTGCTTCATATATTAAAGGACCATGAAAACATAAAGCTTTTTCTTCAGTTTCAAATTGATATTTTCTTTCATGTGTATTTTCTTCTGTCATTTTATGAGTGTTTTATATAGTTATGGGAAAGGAAACAAGAAGGAAAAAAAAAAGTTTTGTCGGGAAGTGACTTTGTAAAAATCATGCTAATCTTCAGTCGCGAATTTTCTAATGATATAACCTTCTTTTCCAATCATAATATATCATATTTATTTTTTCTATACCAGGAATTAAACATGTAAAGCGATATGTATTCTATTCTTTTGAATGTTTTACTTATTATTTAAAATACAAGCAAAAATCATGCAAAACATCACTGTCAGATTATTCCTACTATGTATAAAAAATTGATACTAAACTCTTTATATATAGTTGATTTATTATGAAGAGTATCACCATTCTAATTGTTAATAGATAGAAGCTACGTACTTAGTATGTCGTTAAACTCTTTTTTATACTCTGTGATACGGTTAAATTAACTAAATAGTACTTGAAGAGTGTATTACCTAATCATCATTAATAAGAACTACTTTAACCTATATAAATACACGATAATACTCAACATAATAACCAACTCTCTATATCACATACTGATAGTATAAATTAAATATCGAAATATAATGAGCTGAACAATCACATATCTTATGTAAAAACTCAAGTGCGTTAGTATGAGTTATCAAGTAAACTAACTTTACACTACCATATTCATAATGAGTCATTAATAAGTGAAACCTGGTTATGCAAATTTACACTCCAATTCTATCAAATTATAACATGCCATAATAAAGTAGTGACAAGTGAAGATGTTATTTGTACAAGTTGGATCAACTGTCCATCCGGTTGTATGAAGACTATGTAAATAAGAAAAGGGACTTGAACTTATATATGTATGTATTGTTGTTCACGGAATATCAGTAAATGTATTGATAAAAAAAGCATATTTCCCTCAATCTACGTGCATTTATGAATTCGAGGAAGATGACTATAGAATACCTATTTTTACTTTATTAAATGATATATACAATTATTATTCCTTCAATAGTATATTCATTTATAAATTTAGATGCTTTGTTCTTTTAATAGCAAGTAAATGTCACCCATTTAAAATATACTGTAAGCGTATAAATGAATACCTCAATATTCCAAACATCACTGTCCTTAGTTACACAAGAGAACAATACTGATTTTTTTGGTTCGTTTATGCCGCTAACAATTGTTCTATCTTCATAATAGTTTTAGTTTTGTTTATAATGATAACAACATATTACTTCAAGTAGCTTAAGTAAATATATCGAATTCTAGATTGAGTCAAGCAAGAAAAGAAAAAGCAGGGAGGCAACAATAATATATATATATACATATATGCAACTAGGCAAAAGAAAAATAAATCATAGTATAGCCCCCCTGAACAGCTAAGTATAATAGTTACTAACTTTACTTTTACTCTTTTCCCTGGTTTTTTTTACCTTTTCAATTCATTCCACATGACTTCATTAATATTACCAACTGCATATCTTGGAGGATGTATTGCTGCCATGAGCATTTTCTCTCATGTTTATCGTAGAGCTAAAAGTAAGATTTTAAAACAAAAACAGGTTTATTATTAGCAAGTCCTCCAAATTCTCAATCTCAAAACTATATATAAATATAGATGCCAAAACAATTGAACCGTGGTTTCCAGAGAATCAAGAAAAAGAACAATACATTGCTTTATTAAATTCAGAACCAGAAACATCTGAAGAACAATTGAAAGCAGCATTACTTCGACGTGCCATGGAAGCCATGAGACGTTATTCAATAATAAATCAAGAACAAGCAGCATTAGTTGAACTGATGAGGACAGGACATATTACTGATGATATTTGGCATGATTTTAAAGCCTCTCAAGATGAAACTGTATTAGAAATCAAAGAAGTAATTGAAGAAGGCAATACATATGCTGAAGGTTGGGGTACAAGTGTTTTCAAGACTGCTAGTCAATTGGTTCGATCAGAAAACCAAAAGGAAGAGTTTAAGAAAGTAGAATTGATGCTAGAACGAGAGGAAAAACGATGGGATATGGAATTACAAAGTGAACAATTAGAGGATGAAATGAAAAAAATAAGTAATTAAACCGTTAAAAATAATAAACCTGTCAATGAATGTAACACAAGAAGAGATCTTATTTAAGTAATATGCTTTATTTTATCATCACTATCCACTGTTGTTGTGTTAGGGTAAAATAAATAAAATATATTAGTTATCTGATTCATACAAAAAATTCTTTATAACATGATACACATAAAATATTCAAAATAATCTAAATATCATAGAAAATCAAATCGCTCTTAAATAGGTTCGAATCCACGCATAGTAAGTCTCACCTAGAAAGTATAGTATATATTATGAGAGTCTGTTATCAAAAACGTTTTAAAGATCAGACAAGGTTGTTGTATAATATCATAGAAACAAGCACACAATAGTTATTAAACAGTTTTGTTACGTATAATAATATTACTATTCAATTTATCTCTATGCCATCAGCCAAAAAAAAATAAAACCAAGTATTTCATACTAATAGTTATAGATACGAAAAATTCAATGATTTTTTTCTTTTTTATCTGAAAGACTTCTCTGTAATATGTTTACTATGTACGTGATGGAATCTTAATCAAATAAAATATTTAATAATGTTGTTTCAATTCTATAGTATTCTACACTCTACCACTATTATGCATAGTGAATAAAAGAATTATTTCAGAATCTTCTCTCTCTTTATACGTATAACAATAGTAAATCGATGGACGATACTTCCCATTATGTAGTAGATACTTTAATTCAACTTGAATGTATCAACATAATATGCATAATGTCTTATATAAAACACAAATGAATGGCCCTTTTTTTTTTCATCTTCTAAACCCTACAATTAATTTCTATTATTATTCTACCTGATATCCAGACCAAGGAAATAAATGGATATCAGCACGTCCAGTACCAATGGCAGCACTGATAGCTTTGACAACTTCAAGAGTAAAGCGATCACGATTCTCAGTTGAGCCACCATATTGATCAGTACGGAAATTCGAGCTTAAAATTTAAAAAATTGGTCCAGTAAGAAACCTGTATGATTATATACAATAAATTAGGAAAATATATCCATGTATGGTAATATCGTATCATCTATTTAAAAAATTCATGAAAATCTTATAGATTTTCTTTTCACTAACCATTGGCACCCTGGATTTCTATAACCATCAAAACCGGCAGTAACAGTATTTTTGGCTGCTTGACATATTCCTGTGTGATTTTCAGCAATTTCATCAATAGACAAAGAGTGAGGAACTTCATAATCCTTATCGGCCGAAAGCATAAACGATCCTTGGATAGCAACATTAGAGGCTGAGACGGGTTGAGCCTTGTTAGGCAAGAGGTGGGAAATGGTTGCATGACCTACATGCCATCTATGAAAGTTTTTTTTAAGATATATAAATATAAAAGTTAATAAGTCAACATAAGTTTTTTTTAAAAAAAAGAGGGGAGTCGAGTGGGAAAGAGAAAGTGGCTCTAGTAATTTTTTTTTGTTACTTACAACTGAAGAAAGATGATACCGCCTTTTTTGTGTACAGCCGATGTAACTTTTTTCCAGCCATTTATTTGTTCTTGATTAAATAGATACCAGGAGCTCTAGGATATGCACCAGCATTTCTTGCATTAATAAAAAGTAGATTCGGTGATTAAAAGGCCACCTTTTATTGCGCGTTGAGAATAATATTCAGCTTGTAAGTCTGTAGGAACATGGTTTTCATCACTTCGGAAACGAGTCAATGGCGCAAAAACAAAACGGTGTTTAAGTTGGTGGTTACCGACTTTGATGGGTTGGAAAAGAGCAGAGTTAGAAACCATATTTGTTATTTTTTGATAATAAAAAAAAAATGTTTGTTTGGTGATGATAAATTGTACTTCTCTTAGCTTCCAAAAATGTCAGGTAGATTAATAAACCTTTCTGATTAATTATTTTGTTTAGATTAATCAGCAACTCTGTCGTGATTTATTTCGGAGTATATTTTTGTGTACCTGAAAAGCTATAATGGGGAAAAATAAGTTTCAACTTGGTGAAATTTACTATATTTTATCTGAAAAGAACAAATGGCGCAAGTGAGGCTGTATTTAACGATCTCATAATTTAGTTCTTCTTATATTTTGATTATTCGAAACTTGTTTGATTTGTCAGTATCAATAATATCGATGATGTAGATGTTGCTTGTTCTATTGTATTCCATTATATCGTGTTGTGATTTTTTCGACACATATTTTATCAATTTAGCCCAAAGTGATTGCAGCAAATATGTCAAGTGTGTAACAATGAGCTGAAGCATAGCAAAGTGACTTGCTGCCAAACAGATAGTAAGTTAAATCAGTAGCATTTCTCGATTAACTTTTCTAGACTTGGTAAAATATCAGTGAATTTCAGCCACTGTCTACCTGTTTGATATAATTCTTTAATTTTATGTATATTTTCATTTTGAATATAGCTATCTTTATGTTCTAGCTGTCTGGTTATCAATTGCATCACGGCAAACCGCCCTCTTCTATGAAAGATGACTAAAATATATTTTATTTTTTAATAAGAGAACTACAATGGAAAACCGTGAAAGCTTTTTTTTTTATTTCACACCTTTCTACATAGATAATGTGTGACCATGGATATTCATAGACTTTGGGCGATTCGATTAAAATCACATTACCCTGTCCATTATAAAACGAGGAACTGCATGGATATTTTATGGGTTCTTATGTATTATTTATTATTGTGACTATTCTGCTTATAATGATAAATAAGAGTATATAATTGAATAGAATAAAGCCGTGTAAACCTACTCAAATTAAGTAATCTTTCAGGATATTCTATTATTACAGGATGTCAAATGTTATAAATGGATATATTCGGAAAAGAAAAGCTGTAAATGAAAATTCGTGTTGAAATGTGAAATGAGGCAAAAGAATCATAATAGTAAACCAAAGAAGTACCTTTAAAAATATATGAACTTATTTCTTTTATTATTGTATTAGCCATGGAAATCATTGTTTTATGCTACATTAAATATATCATTACAAAATATTTATTAATCAAAAAAAAAATAGTTTTATTCAAATAATTATATAAGGGAATAAATGAGAAAGAAGTAGTTCAGTATATAAGAGTATTTGTTTTAAGCTTTTGCTTCTTCTTGTTCAGCAAAGGGATAGTCGGTATAACCTACAGGACCTGGTGTATAGAACGTGTCACGGTTATATTTGGTCAAAGGAATCGAGTTCTTGAGACGATATACAAGATCAGGATTAGCAATAAAAGCACGACCGATAGCGATGAGATTTCCAGTCTTGTCAGCGATTTCTGTAGCGAGTTCAGGTTTGGTAGTATAACCACCAGCAGATATAAAAGCTCCCTTCCAGACAGCGCGGAAAGGATCCAATGTGTTGACAGTATCGATGGCCTTGGGGAGAAATCATCACGGGGTTCAATCATATGCACAAAAGCCAAATCACTGTAATTCTGTTGAAGTTGTTCAATAAGATAACCCCAAGTTGCATAAGGAGTGTCATCTTTCATGCCCTAAAGATTATAGTAATAACATTCCTTTAATAAGCAACTCACAGTAATTTCAAATCACACGCACGCTTATTTATATAACTACTAGTATAAAATTTATTACCTGGATCTCAGACCAAGGAGACAAGCGGATACCGACACGTTCAGCACCAATAGCATCGCTAACAGCTTTGACAACTTCAAGGGCAAAGCGACCACGGTTTTCAATTGAGCCACCATATTGATCAGTGCGGGAGTTGGAGCTTGTATTAAGAAATTGGTCAATCAGATAACCGTTGGCACCATGAAGTTCGACACCATCGAAGCCTGCAGCAACAGCATTTTTGGAAGCTTGGGCATATTCTTGTGTAATTTCGGCAATTTCATCAATAGACAAAGAGCGAGGAACTTCATGCTCCTTGCTGGGGTCAGCCATAGATGGTCCTTCGATACGAATCTCGGAGGCCGAGACGGGTTGAACATTGTTAGGCAAGAAGCACCGAAGAGCTGCGCGACCTACATGCCACCTATTATATATATTTGCATGAGAAGAGCCATATATAAAGATTAGAAAATAAGTAGATCCACCCACCCATACCCACACCACGCACACACATATATATATCAAATGTGAATATGTATAATTTTCATATATATTATACTTACACTTGAAGATAGATCAAACCACCCTTTTCATGAACAGCAGATGTAACCTTTTTCCAGCCTTCAATTTGTTCTTGGTTGTAGATACCAGGAACGCAAGGATAACCACCAGCCTCTCGGCCGTTGATAAAAGTAGCTTCAGTAATTAAAAGACCACCTTTGGTGGCACGCTGGGCATAATATTTAGCTTGTAAGTCTGTAGGAACATGGTTTTCGTCACCTCGGAAACGAGTCAATGGAGCAAGAACAACACGATGTTCAAGTTGATGATTACCGACTTTGATGGCCCGTGTGACATGTCTGGGCCTGATGGAATTAATTCTTTAATTTTTTAGAAGGATTTTGAGGGTGCGTAGCACCCTCAAAATCCTTCTTTTTGTTAATGGTGTTCGTTAGAATAATGGGTTTTAGATAAATCAAAAGTATCATGGCGAAAATATCAAGCGTCATCAAGACCTTTTACTTTATATATGGGGTTCGTCAGAATAATGGGTTTCAACTATATCAAAAAGAGGATGACCAGAATATCTATAACCAAAGATACCCTTGTAAAAAAATTATTGATGTGTAGTAACGAACATTGATATTCAACTTTTAAAAATTCCATGATATACACACAGTAGCTAAGCATGTCATTATGTATGGAAAAATAAAGAAATATATACGTAATTGATATTACTACGATTACTATTGCGAGTTTAATTTATTACATTTGAGCTAAGCAAATCAAAGCTTTTTTATCAAGTACAAAAGAAAGAGTAATTATATGGTGATGCAATGATATAAAAGGAAAATTGAATAGATTATTTTTGAAAAAATAGAAGCACAGAACGTTATTGGTATATATGTTTGATTATAAAAAATATAAAAATATTTTTTTTAGGGGTTATGAAGGATTGCGATTTTGGCATAGCTTTGATTGTGCGCGCCCTTTACAGTTTGCAAGGCCACATCTACAAGTACGTGTACGTTTTCGTGGTAATTCCCATGTCGAAATAGGGACTACAGTTGATGATGAGCGATGTGTGAGTACATTAGGTGATAAAGATATATGGGAATGTTGTGGGAGTATTAGCGGTGTTGGTGGCACTGATGGTGGTATTGACGGTGTAAATGAGGAGGGTGGTTGAAGTGGCCTGGAAGTTGGTGGCGGATAGTATCGTATATCTTGTGGAATGTACGGCTGTATACCCTGCGGAACGAAAGGCTCGTGCTGTTGTTGGCGTGTAGATGTTGAATGGGGCCGTTGAGCTGGAGTTATTGATAAAGAAGAATTTGATACGCCATTGGATAATATAGGAGGTGGAAGCACAAAGGAGTTGGTATTCGATAAAGTAATTGTTGCATCAGTTGGTATATTTGGAGACGGCGGTAAACTTATATCATTGCTTCGACTAGGAGATTGCAACTGTTCCCTCATGGTTATCAATTCGGTGTTATTTCTGGTAATTGTACGGTCTATTACTTGACCAGAACACCAAGATTTGTGGTGTGATTTGAGAATTTCAGGTGTTTTATAGAATATATCATTACCATTAGCATGGTTACTATTCCATTGTTGGGCTTTTTGATTCCAATCAATTGGTATATCTGTGCTTCTGGGCATTATATTTGAAAATAAAACGAATTCCTGGCGGGTATGAATAGGAGTTACAGCATATCTGGTTTTTAACCTTGAAGCAATATACTTGTACATTTTTCCTTTTTGGTTACTTGTAGCTCCAATTGGCAACACTAATCGCGTACTTAATCTGATTGGTAATAATGGATCTAAACCATGATTATTGTTGTTCTCCGTGCTAACAGTATCGATGTGTATATTACTAGCAATCTCCTGTGGAAAAGGTGTGATACCAAATGTCTCATCAGATTTACGTAATTTCAAAGCATTCTTGACTATGAGAGATGCTGATGGATCGTATCTTTTTTTAGATTTATCATCCAATGGCAATGACTCTTCTAAGTTGGAGATAGTTTGTGTTAACCACGGATCATAATGACCTAAATGTTTTCTACCATGTCTATTTTTTGATCCAACCTACAGTTTAAAAAAAAGAATATCAGGACAAAAAATTAATAAATAATTCTAATTCTAGTATTTAGGTTGGTTGGTTTTTGTACAAATACATACATCAATATTGTGCCGTAATCGGTAATCCGCTAACATACAGTTGGTCATATGTGGGCCAGCACCGAACGAGCCAAACTTTCGGATTATGTTTTGATGCACACCTCCTTCAAGAGAATTAGTACCTCTACTACATCGATACATTGGAAGATTGTTTTTATCTACCCCCATTTCAAAATATAATGGTATTTCTGGTGGGTCTGATACTTCTCCCATACGTATAGCCTTCAGAACATTACGTGCTTGCTTCCATGTTTCATGGTCAAAAAGAGGTTTTCTAGTGGTATCACATTCTAATGGACCATATTCAGCAAAAAGATTTTGAACGACAGGGTATAAATCTTCAGGCTGAGGAACTGTTCTTCTACATCGGCGCAAAACCCAAGCAGGATTTTTAGTCAGCATGTAATCCCATGAATGGCCAATTGTTCGTAAATGTTTTTCTATTCGGTTACGGTCTTCACTATTAGCAACAAATATAGCATCTCGGAAACGACGTTTGAATTCTTTAGCCAAAAGGTGCTTTTTTGGAACTTTGATCATATCCATGAGATGAAAAATATCTTTTAAAATTCTTGGATTAGGGGACTGGGTATATTGCTGTTCTGATGTCAAATTTGGAAGATATTGTGATCCTGCTGTAGAAATTAATTCATGCGCAATTGGTATATCATTGGAATCATTGTCAGATGAAGAAGAGGACGTAGCAATTGATGCTGTTTCGATATAATCATCGTTTGTTTCTCTATATTCATCAGGATTACGTTCAGGAACTACGGAGGTATCATTTTCACTTGGTATTAAGGAAGGTGATGGTATACACTGATCGGGGTTTTCGGTACGAAGTAGAGAAATCGGGACTGGAATAACAAAAGGAGGGCATCCAAATTCTGACAAAGTTTTAGCTTCACCTTCTTTTGTCATCACCAATGCACCAGGGATCCCAACTCTTGTAACAGTAAATGGAATCTCCACCGAATTAGTTTGGTTATCTTGAGTCACTTGTTCAGCAATATGACCAAATGCTACAGGACTTCCAAGATATTGCAAAGAGCAATGGAGACCAGCGGGTATATAATCCGGGAGGATCTTTCCAAAAACGTTGAGATCCTTGACCGATTCAAATATTTTGAATGATGCCCAAGCATCAAGGGCAGCATACATCACCTGATTCTCGTCTAATGCGCCGGATTCCCAATCACTTAAACGCAAATTCGAATCTTTAGACAATTTACCACCAAGCACAAGTGCAGATATGTCTGATAGACCCAAAGTACCACGCTCAATAGCACCTCGACGTCGGCAAAACGCACCAAGCTCCAAAGCACCTTTCCAAGCTATGCCAAAATCACGGTTAAGCTTTTTTAAATCACCTTTTACATTTCGACCAGCTTTCACTATAGTCGAATCACTAATTAATAACGCCAGAGCACGTGGAACACCTTCAGATGATTTGATACGAAATAACCAAACTGAATCTGCACATGCAACTTGTATCAAAGAAACCTTTCCAGTAGCATTGGTTATTGGATTGTAGTTCCATTCACAGTCAAAACCAACCACAAGAGAATCACTTATACCGTCGGATTTGTTTCGGATGGCTTGAACGGCTTGATCAACTTGCTCGTTGGTTTGAACAAGATTGACTGAGACACTACTGGGCAATTGTAAAAACGGTACTGGATGGTTTTGATGATCTTCGTTTGTTGATTGTTGGATATTATGAGTATGGGTATTATTGGTATGAAGTGTACGTTTGAGAGACGGTAAAGACCGTTCAAGCAGACGACGATCACCCTTTACATTGTCCGTAAAAAATAGATCTGGTTGCTGATGGTTATACAAACGATACGAATGCATCATTTCCTTCAACGGTGCTTCAAGATGAGTGGTTGATTTTGTTGGAACTAAAAGTTGGAGACGTATTTCTTCATACTCGTTACAAAGGGTATATAATGCAGTGAACGCGGATGATCCTCCAAGTTTTGCCATATGCTTTGGTACTTTAAAGGAATGGTCACCTTTAAGAATAATCCCACCAAGGATAGCCAACTCTTTATCCATCAATGGTTGTAATTGGTCGATAAGTGCTGTATACACTAGTCGCAAGTATCCAGTTGAAGGTACATAACCTGCATATCCTTCTGGATCTTTGAAACTTGAAAAACGTTTGTATATAATTGGATTATTACCACGAGGGATATCATGAAAGGTTGGGTATTTTTGACGATGCACAAGTGAGTTTAGGTATTGTAAATGGAGTCTGGCATGTCTTAGTGTATGGAATTCTCGTAAAGCTCGTTGTAACCTATGGACACCCATACCATTTTGCATAACTATACGCAGTAGATCGCCAAGGTGTTTGGACACAGCACTTCGATGAGTTAAATATGCTGGAAATTCAGCTTGAAGATGCGATGGCAACTGTTCCATAATTCGACTGTCATGTGCGTTTAAACTAGTCTTACAACTTTTATTGGTGCATCGATACCTTGAAGACATGATGTAGAAGCAACTAAAGAAAGATATATATGTTAGTTTTCGATTAATCGAAAACGTAGACTAGAATTATTACCTATCAATGTCTACAACTCGACGAGCACGTGGGTCGCTATTAAATCCTTTACTGTTTAGTTTTTGTTTACAATCGGGACACTTTAACATTGTAGTAATTAAACGATGAGGTGACCAAAGAAAAACACGAGGGTGATATAACTTTTTAGGATCAGCAGGCCCAGAGTATAATGCAAAATATGGAGAAGGTGGTTCAATCCAAAAAGTATTATGATTCTGATCATATTCTCGTGGACCTTGCTTGCCATCCTTAACTATACGGTTTTGTAACTTCTCAAAATACTCGGTGAGAATTGGAGCCTCCACATAATTAGTACTATCATCTTCTACCGTTAGATCATCTTCTGCTTCACTGCTGCTATCATCATCGTCGTCACATTGAGGCATATCTTCCACTTCCGTGTTTCGTGACAAAGTACCAATGGTACAAATGTTATTATCAACTGTTGCCTCGGGCTATATTGAAAGTATAAAGTTGGTTAGCATTTTATACACTATAAGCTTTTATTTTGTTAGAGCCACACAAGCCTACTCACATTGTTTCCAGAGTTAGGCACTCTATCATCTATGTTACTGTCGAATGATAAAGATATATCACTATTGTTTGATGATGAAGGAACATTATCATCGCTCGATACTATAGGGATATTTTGTTGACGAGAACTCTATATTACATTATACATGTCCTACTGTTAAAAAAATACTTTTCACGATGTTTTATTAAATATTTTGACGAACCGTTTTAGAAGCGGAATTGCTAGCTTCTTGATGATCAATGGATGGTAGAGCTGATCCAAAATTTAAAGATGTTTGACCTGCTACTTGCTTTTTATGTCTGCCACCATTTGGATTAGCACCACCCTTTTTTCTTCCTCTTTGCTTTGTATTAAATTTAAACGGGCTTCCAGTATTCATTTTTATTAAAAAAAGTATAAAACAAAAAGGAAAAAGAAATAAAGTGACAGGTGCCTATTGGCCTCTTTTATTTTGATATTGTCAATGCAAAAAAGAGAGGGGTATGAAAAGCACGCTTTTTTCGCGTAGTACAAAAGAGACTATCTCACAATTTGATAGGCTGTTTGACATTGTTTCAGAGACTATCTCAAAAATTGATTCGCTAATTTTTGGGCCCAGGCACTTCAGACCCGCCTTTTTTTAAGAAAAAATCGAAGGCTGGGTTTGTTTTGGCAAAGGTGGGGCATATATCAATGTATATTATATTGCCACAATTCATTGTGACACTCATGGCTTACATATAAAAAAAATAGGAAAACCTTTGGAATGGACCGAACAACCACGCAAACACTTTGATGATGATACTGTAGAACTAGATATCACTCACTGTGGTATTTGCGCCTCAGATTTATTCATTATGGATTCGGGTATGTTGTTATGTAATTTATGAATATTCTAGTGCTAATATAATAGTACTCATGCGTATAAATCTTTATAAATAGCTAATCTTACAGTACATAAAATGTAGGTTGGGGAGACACTGATTATCCATGTGTCACAGGACATGAAATTACTGGAGTTGTCAAAAAAGTTGGTAAAAATGTTAAGCATGTCACTGTTGGCGATCGTGTGGGTGTTGGAGCACAATCTGGAGCATGCTTACAGTGTAAATTCTGTAAAAATCACGAAGAAAACATTTGTCAAGGAGGCGTTGTTTATACCTATAACAGTCGCTGGCCAAATGGAGACAAAGCATTAGGAGGTAATGTACCAACAATTGATATTAATTATTATCAGCACACCAACAATGAATGTTTTATAATATTACATCTTAGGTTATGCAAACAAGTGGAGTGGTCATCAGCATTTTGTTTTCAAATTACCTGAAAACTTGTCTTCTGAAATTGCTTGCACGTTTTTCTGTGCAGGTAAGATTATTGTATGTCCATTTTACTGTTAGTTTTTTTTTTCATTGTCTCTAATTTATCTTCTTGTTTCAGGTGTAACCACCTATGCCCCTTTAAAGCATCATGGTGTTACCAAAGGTTCCAAAGTTGGTGTCATTGGCATTGGTAAAGAAAAATTTCAACTTATAGTTATTTTTGTTCTATCGAATTCAAGATGTAATGATTTTTTGAGAACTTTATTTACATGATGTAATTAATTATTTAGGTGGATTGGGTCACTATGGTGTAAGTTTCAATAGTAAAGAGCTGTATATAATTTTTTTTTAAAAAAAATGATACTAATGCAAAGGAAAATCAAACAAACTTAGACACAATGGGCTAAGGCAATGGGAGCAAAGGTGGTTGCTTTATCGCACTCAGACCGTAAACGGGAGGACGCCAAAAAACTTGGTTGTGATGATTATATTGCACTTAATGAAGATGCCAAATTCAAGGAATACAATGGAAAGCTGACACATATTTTATGTACTTCTTTCGCAGAGGATTTCCCATGGGGTAAATACTTGGGTTTACTTGAGCCAAATGGTAAATTCTTGATGGTAGCCGTCCCTCACGGAGTGTTACACAATATTCCACCTGGTTTGCTTGTTCCTAAGCAAATTTCGATTATCGGTTCAGCTATTGGATCTCCAGATGATATTAGAGAAATGCTTGATTTTGCCGCGAAAACAAATGTTAGGCCATGGATTCAAAAATATCCAATGAAAAAGGCACCAGAAGCTGTTCAAGCAATGCGTGATGGTAAAGCGCGTTATAGATATGTACTTTGTAACCAAGATAATTGAATAATTTTATAAATAAAAAGGCGGCGTAAGACCTGCTGATTGAATTTTATTTATGCGGAACTAGTTGCCACACGGTGTCATCACGCGCGCGTTTTATTTTATTCTGCCTTTGTGTAATTTTTTTTTTCATTTCTTTTTCTTCACTCTATTTCTTTTTCCTATCTATATAATATATGTTATCATGGAAAGAGCAACAAATCAGTTGGTAGATATCGTGTTTGGGCTAAGTGATGCTGCAATTGATGTACCTGCATTGGGTTTACGCATTCCGATTTTGGAGTTGTTACATGCAATCTTGATCAACTATACTTATCGTACAGCACTTAAGCAAAGTCATGCTGAGATTGGGTGGGGTCAAGGTTTACTTGCAACTATCGTCATGGCAGCAGGTGGTGGCAGCACTTCTGCTTTGTTGCTTGGTAACCCGCTGGGCATTTTGAAGAGTAACCGTTTTTGGGGTATCTACGGGGTATGTTTTAATATTATAGTATAGAAAAATGAATAAAATAATATTGATATACAGAGAACCCATATGAAAAAGTGAAATTTATCTGTTTATCTTATTTTTCGTACGCGTGGATAAACACATGTATAGGCGACTTACTGGCTCATGTTTTCAAACCCATACTTTTATCAATTTCTTCAATACTTGTTTGCAATCCCCTTCATGGAACAGCTATTTACTGCTGCTGATGGTATTCTACGCACTTCCTCAGTTGTCAATGGTGGCATTATGGGCGTATCAAATAATAAAGATCTTGGTGACGATAAATGGGTAGCCAAGATTATTTGTGGGGCACTATCTGGTTGCGGTGGAGGATTATGGACAGGTTGTTTTAAATATAATACGTAATGATAAAAAAAAATCGTTAGCCAACCTTTAGTACGAGTTCTAATCTCTTACTTTTTATATAATTTATCCAGATGCTTTTCGTCTCTCAAGTCCTCAATGGTCATTTTCAACACCACGCCTTTTACGTACTGCATCTGTAGATATGAAGGTCTCGTTACTTACAGCTATATTTTATACTGCTTCGACTAACCCAGCATTATGTGAATGGTTTGATTTACCTGTGCTTGACCCTATTGAAGCTCAAGCTTGGAGCGCTGCAGTATTATCTAGTGGTTTAATTTATCGAACTTATTCTGCTCGATGGCAACAAAAGAAACTTGAACCATCTGAAGAAGAAAAGAAGGACCAATAACTTAAAACATTAAATTCACACAAACAAATAAATGGTAACAAAAGAAAAATTCAGTAGTAAAAATCTTTATTGTTTAAATTCTTTCAAGAAGAAGAAAAAATATGAGCTATTGTAACAAAATTCATATAACTAGTGTGCGTAGAATGTATATGGATCTTTTTCGTTGAGCAAAAAAAATAAAACTAAAAAAGTTTCATTTTCTGGGGCCACGGTAGACATAAGGGCAACCACTGAATATAATATAAAAAAAAACATAGAGTCAAATATTAGTACTAAATTTCTAGATGAAGTGTATATTGCGAAGTATTTTTTTTTTCGCTCCTAGAAAATAATGGAAATAACATACCTGTAAGTATGATCTTTCTTTCCGCAAAACATGCAAGGCATTTTGAATAGTAATAAGTTGTTTTTGTTGGTAAGAAAGTTTGATGTATCAGAAAAAGAGTCTTTTGTGTCTTGTTAGTGTTCTGCTTGTTTTGAAAAAAAGCGTTCTTTTATATATTTTTAACATCCCTTTTTTTCACTTTTATTCCATTGACGACAGCAGATTCTTAAGTTATAATTTGGCTACGTATAAAGAAAAGATACATGAATAAAAAAATAGTGACTAACACATTGTTGCTAATAGACTCTTTAATATAAAAGGTGTTCTGTATCGTTTCTATTACCCTCATTGTTTATTCTTGACCACATATAACCCAACAATAAATTTAAAGCCTGGAATGATTTAAATAGAGCTACATGTTGCAGCAAACAATCAACGCATAAAATTTTTTTTTGTTGCTAATACGTACAGACTCATTGTTTGATAGGTGACTCTGATCTACTGTATGCATAAAACAAGTGTTTTTCGGTGGTACAGCCTATCATATTAATGAGTCATTGATCTGATATTTACTTGAATGTGTACAAAACTACGTGCTCGACTATTACTTATGTAGTCATAGTACCTCTAAAGAGTGATGTCACTCACACAAAATGTATCCAAAGATCTTTGCAGCAACATTATCTTAATAGACTTTACACAGTATATACTTTATATATATATATATTGAATTACTGTTTCTTTTTCAGAACATATGTAAAGATATAAAACTCAACAATGGAGAGCGAAACATATAAACTATACAATAAAGTGTGCTGTCATAAGGTATAACTTTTCTTTTTTTATTTCTGCTGATTTCATTTTCAGAAAATTTTGATTGTATATATACTATCTGACAACCACAGCACATTTATTTTATAACAGCCCAAAGAACCGATCTGTTGTAGTGAACAAAGATGAATTTTTCATTGTTATGGCTTTTTTATCTGCAATAACTGCGCGATACTCCATGTTGTTACAATAAGAAGTCAATTGTTGATGACAGGAAGCTGGTACTTAAAATGACATGCCTACGTGATTTACAGGTTTTTTCCAAATTATTT
Organism: Circinella umbellata; assembly: GCA_025093555.1. Lineage (NCBI taxonomy): Eukaryota > Fungi > Mucoromycota > Mucoromycetes > Mucorales > Lichtheimiaceae > Circinella > Circinella umbellata. Next base: position 49,553 of record JAIWNF010000108.1, on the reverse strand, counting down.
GCGCTGAAGTAAATTAATTTTGCGCTATGAGAAAAGATTATTTTGCGTTGTCTGGGGAATAAATTTGCGTTGGTAATTTTGCGCCAATGATTTTGCGCTCCTGTTTTTGCGTCAAAATATTTACTTCCTTGGTGCTTATAACTTTATTTTAATTATTATTTCTCAAATGGCTCATATGAAATTCATTTATAATCATTTATAATAAAATATTGTTTAATATATTCCCTGGTGAGGCAATAAAAAATATTAAGTGTTTGGACATACATACTTCAGTGCAAAAAATTCGGTGCAAAATCATTGGCGCAAAATTACTAACGCAAATTTATTCCCCAGACAACGCAAAATAATCTTTTCTCATAGCGCAAAATTAATTTACTTCAGCGCAAATAATTTGGAAAAAACCAGTATTTTGCTTCGGATAGTTCCTTATTGTATGAGACTATTCTACTGATTTCTCATGTTGAAGGAGAAAGTTTTTCTTTTTAATCTATATCTAAGAACTAATATTATCTGAAATGTCTGTACCTGATTTATCAGGAAAATAAAATAACCCTCTCATATTTAACGCAAAAAGTAGCTTCTCGTGTGGTATGTTTGTAAAACATTTTAAAAATATTGTACGTACAGTACATTCATTTTTACAAGTTGTGATTCACAAAGTCCGAATAGGTCCGGCAAAATTTTAAGCGGGGGTCACAACTTTTTTTGACGTTGGATCACCATGCAAAATTACTACGGAAACAAAAGGACCAAAACATCAGTGTATTGGGAGCTATTACTGTCCATGATGGCATTACATTGTCAAGACGAAAGGCTTGTGCACCAACAAACAAAAAAAGAAAAGCTAATGATCCAGCACCTAAAAAAGGGACAACTAGTAGTAATTTTATGGAGTTTATTGAACAAGCGCTTACCAATGTTAAAGCCCATGATCTCCCATATCGATATCTTGTTATGGATAATGCCGCTATTCACAAAACAATTGATGTTAAGGATTGGGTTACTGAACGTGGTTTTGAGATTATTTATCTCCCTCCATACTCACCTTTTTTGAACTCTATTGAGGAATTTTGGTCGAAACTTAAAGATGTGGTTAATGAAGATCCTGCTTCAGTGAGACTTAATACTAAACTAAGTGATCACATTAAAAGGGCATCAGAATACATTTTCCGTGAAGATTGTCAAGCTTGGATCAAACATTCATTAACCTTTTGGGACCACTGTTTGGCAGGTGAAAAAGGATTATAAAAAATAAATTTATTATATAGTTATTCTTTTTTAGATATACATAAATATAAAGCACAAAGACTATTACGCTTCATTTTGATTATATTCTTTTTCATTGTCTGATAGCCCATATTCATTTGATATGGCTCAATATCAAAATTAGATGGCTCAATTTCGATAACTGACTTAATTTTGGCCCATTTTCAAATAGCGGCTCATTTTCATTTTTGGTGACCAAATTTAACTTCCAACAGTGTATGCAACCCAAAAATAAATACCTCGGACTTTGTGTCTTATTTGTGAATTCATTTGAAGTAATACCTCGTGTATTTTCCATTTTTTATTATTTTTGGTGCTAAATAAACCTGTAGGTTAAGCTCAGACCAACCTTGAGATCGATGCATATTTCTATTGAACCCAGCCTCATCAATGAGAATACATTCGGAAAAGAAGTTGATTCCAAGTGCTATCCATGCTGATACAAATTCATACCGTTGTAAAATATTTACATCATCATCACGAGCAGCAAGTTGACGAACTGTGCGCTTGTTAGTAAGATGACATTTCTTGCGCATATGCTCATTAACAGCACGACTAGTAATACCCAAACCTTTGAAATGCTGACAAAGTAAATTGGTAGCATCATTACAACTGATTGTTGGTTGTTCATGAATTTTTTCAAAGATAAAAACTGTATGCTCATCTGTAAGCTTTGATTTAGCACCAGTCTTTTAGATGATCCTGGAAATATATCTTCACCATTGTTGTGTGCTTCGTTCCATTGATTAACACACAGTTTAGCAACACTAATTGACATTCCTTCAAACTCTTGCAATAAATTGATCATTTTTGCGACTTTAATATGCTTCCACTGTATTGTATGACCCACGAGGCTGACGTGAAAATGTATCATTACTATTAGTGAGTCCTTAGAGCGTTTTTTCTCTCCTTTTTTTTTCCTTGTCCGTTTTCTGTCTGTAGTTGATCCCTGCAACACCCTCCCAGTTCATATATATATTTCATTCGCAACAATACGTCATCAAGAAGCTTCATTTATAACTCTCGTTTCGTTTCGTCACTAATAAGAAATTAGTATCATAAAGTCATTTATACAAATAAAAAGCGCGTTTTATGATTGAATAAATACATCGAGCATAAGTAGACGAGTAACGCGCGCGGCAATTTACACCTCTTTTTATACCTTTTCCATATTTCTTCAATTTCCTTTTTTATAACAAAGCCGCATTGTCATCAAACAAAAAAGAAAAAGCAATCAAAAACGTGTTTACACACAATAAGCTAACCAACGGTATTAGCACCCTATCCTCAGGACAACGAGTTCAAAAATCACGTATCACCAACACCACGGTGTTACACGCTTCTAAAATTCTTGGAAACAACAAAGTAAGATTTGCGGACAGTACCACCGACATGTACGACGAAAATCAACAAACGCATCAACCCAGCAGCTTCTCAGAAAATCAGCACCATCCAGCAGAAAATGCCCATAGTCAATTAGGATTGAGCGACATTAGTTCTCTTGTCTCGTTCCCCTCGCAAGATGAACTGGATCTTAGTAACGCACCACCTTGGGCTCATATTCTCGATCGCCGCCAAAAAGAAATGGCCCAAACGATTGCAGCACAAGAAACAGAGCTTAAAAGTCAACAAGGAAAACTAAAATTATTCCAAAAGCTTATTGACGAAAACAATGCACTCAAATTTCAACTTGCTGAGGCTAATGCACAGATCCAAACCCTCAAAGCTCTGTCACAGCCAAATGTTACACCCGAGGATGCCACAAACAAAATTCCCGATCAAGATCTTCTCCTTACTGGCACATGCGAATCTCAACATGCTCTATCAAACGAAGAATGGGAAAAACGTAAACTTGAAATCGAAGCCAAAAAAAAATCAGAACAGAAAAACGATGAAGCGCAACAATTACGACAATTTCACCAACTTGACCAGCATCAAATCAAACGTACACAACGATCAAAAACTAAATCAACTTCGTACGCCAAGATAACAGGTAAAAATCTTCCAGAAAAAAAGAAAATTTCTCAACCACCAACTGAAAAGATGATCAACTGGGCACATCGTCTTTTAACACCAGCAACAGTTAAAACTACATATAAGTTTGTTTATATGGGATCACCTCGTCGAACGCTACACAGTGAAATTCGCAAGGCTCTTCGTTTAGTTGGAGTAGCACAAGAACGGGTTATCGACATTCAATTCCCAGCCCATGGAATAGTTGGTTTACTGAATTTCACGAATATTCGTATAAAAAATTCTTTTTTTAAGTATAAAGATATTCTTTAAAACTATATTGTTATGAGTCTATATAGCTATTCATGGATTTATATATATAAAAATACATTAGATGATTATTTTTTATTAGATTGTACATTTTTTTACTATCATTTTTTTTAACAAAATCTCATCTTACAGCGAGAGGGTCTCAAAGTTCTTTCAAGCGATTTCTTCTCTGATTGGCTACTTTCAGAATCCGCTGCGAATATCTGTTTGTGAATATTTGCACAAATTTTGATGTTTGAGACACCCTATTCAAATATTATGTGCTGCACATAAAATTCTTAACGAGTACTGTATTTCCAGCGTCAATTGGTCACTTTACCGAAAAAATTGGTCACTTTACCGAAAAAATTGGTCACTTTTCTGAATGCCAATTGGTCATTTTTCTGAACGCCAATTGGTCACTTTTCTGAAAATCAATTGATCTCTTTTCTGAAAACCTATTGGTCACCCCTTAAAATAAATTGATCGTGTCAACTTCTCATCATAGCTTTTTACTCAATTAACTCATAATGGATTCTAATATAACTTTTTATTCTGAAGATGGAAGAGGTAACATCTTTGATGATAAGGGTAACGAAGCGACAGCATACGACGAATCTCCATCTTTCCGTCTAAAGAAAATAACTGATCTCAAGAAGCTTGTTAAAAACAATACATATTCAGAATTACTCGAGATTGAAGTTCCTGATGTTAGAATGAAGGAAGCATCAGTTAGAAAAGAAAGAGATACCGAGTATAATGTTTATACTGAAAAAGATAGATTGTTGTATCTTTATTTTGTTTTCGAAAAAGGCATGAAAAACAAGCAAGCTGCGAAGGCTGCAAATGTCAACCCACATACTGCACGAAAATGGAAGCAAAAATATCAGCAGAACCCTGAAGAATATGTGCCTTACAAGTTGACAAATCTAGTTCCCTCTCGTCCAGTAAGCCAATTAGATGATAGACACAAAGATCGTTTGGTGAAGTTTTTCGATGAAAACAAAAGGGCTACTGTTGAGGATGCCGTCAAAGAACTGACACAAAACTTTGAAAATCTCGAGATAAAAAAATCCAGGGTAGCGGAATTTATGAAAAATGAATGCAACCTTTCCATCAAAGTAATCTCTAGGCATCCTACTGCAAGAAATAGCACTGCTGTGATTGAGAAACGGGCTGTTTGGGTGAAGGAGTGGTTACAGAAAGGGATGGTTTACCTTCAGAATTGTGTGTTTTTAGACGAGTCAGGATTTGACATCAATATGACCCGCGAAAGAGCTTGGTCAATACGTGGTGAACCTGCTGTTGTAGAAACTCCCTCAGGAAAGGCTGTGTCACATACAGTGTTGGGTGCTATTTCTTCTATAGGAGTCGTAAATGTGTCCATGAGAGAGCCTGGAAATGTGAAGAGAAGAAAAGTGGCTGGAGCAACCAAGCGTAAGGCACCTAGCGATAAGTTATCAACGCCAAAAGGAACTACAGGCGCGCATTATATGCATTTTATCATTGACACAATGGATATTATGGACACGTTTCCAGAAATGCAAGGATTTCATATTGTTATGGATAATGCTCCTATACACGTTCCTAGTATGATCAACCCTTTGATCGAAAAGCGCGGTTATATTCCAGTTTATCTTCCTTCTTATTCGCCAGAACTTAACCCTATTGAAGACTTTTGGTCCATTGTTAAGTCCAAGGTTAAACGTCATGCGTTAAAGGACACAGAAACTCTGACTGGTAGAATAGTTGAGTCTTGCGAAGCAGTTCCACTTCAACATCTTCAAAACTGTATTAAACATTCCGTGAACTTATTCGATAAGTGCTTAAATAAAGAACCTACCCAATCGCCAGTTGTTTCTCAAACTGTTTTTTTTCGTAAGTTTCTCGCTAAGTAAACACACACTTTTAATTTATTTTAAGGAGTGACCAATTGGCGTTCAGAAAATTGATCAATTGATTTTCAGAAAAGTGACCAATTGGTTCACAGAAAAGCAATCAATTGGCATTCAGAAAAGTGACCAACTTTTTCGGTAAAGTGACCAATTGATGCTGGAAATACAGTATAATTGATATATTCTTATTTTTGTTTAACTGTTATTTTTGCTTATTAAAGTATTGGTATTCTATTACGTATAGACAGAAAAATAGTGAATGTGTAACTTATGTAAATGTCATATATATCAATATAATTGAAATCTGTTTTTTAAACTTTTTGACAAGTGACTCTTTTATGTTATAGTATTATAATTATCCATGGCTACTATGTCAGACGAGAGTGGGGGGGAAATAAATCGCTTATACGTACACCCGCCGAAAAGAACGTTGATCTCCTAAAAGTGTACTATTAGCTTCTAAGAAGAAGAAAAAAACAACGTGATAAAATGAACGCGTTTATGTAATGAGTTACCCAACAAATTTTGATCTAGCGATATTTTACAAGTTAGGTTATAAAACGAATTAGATAATAACAACCCCGATGATGGGCTTGCTCTTTTTTTTTTTACATTTTGAATAATCTTTTTGAGTACGTATTTATCGAAAATCTTCTCAGAGAATTGACTTTCTCATTGTATAATATACATAACAATGAAACCCGAAAGTCACCGCGGTAAGGCCAGCTGAGATTTATTTATTTTTGTCACAAAATATACATCTTGCATTACACAAGAAAGAAAAGAAAGTCAGATCATATCTATTTTATGTTGGGTATGTAGAGTAATTTATTTTTTATTGGTCGAAAATTTGTCATCGAGTCTTCTATATTCATGCGAGAAACATGAATAGTCCGGAAGGCTTTGTAACTTGTTCAAACAATGTACTATACTCTATTATTAATACATTATTTTCTTTCCTTTATAGTATTACGTACACATAACATAATATAAAATAAAAAGTATATATATATATATATATATATATATAACGCGTATTTTGATTTCTTCTTTTACATCATTTTTTCTTTATTATAACCTGTGAAGAACACATTTTCTGATTTATTATTGTACATAAACTTTAAAGTTATATATGAAGATTTATTATTTTTATACAAACAGAGTAAAATATATAGGTAAAAAGAAATAAAAAACATTTACTGATATCACAAAACGAAGGTGGGGAGGGGGAGAGGGAAGGATATTATATAATACATACACGGGTAAAGGAGAAAAGGAAGAAAATAGTGGTAATAATAATCGTAATATAAATATGAATATAAATTATCTATGAAGATAAGTTTATGTAAGAGAGATTTTCTTTTTAGACTGCCTTGAGAAGCTTCCAGCCACCACGTCTGACTCTCAAAAGCCAGCATAAACAAGCACCTGCAAAGAATAAAACACCTGAATAGATGATAGCACCTTGATAGTTATTTCCGCTGCCCATTTCAATAATGGCGGAACATGCAGGTTGAGCAGCAAGACCACCCCAACTCCAAGCAAAGAAGGCCCATCCAGTACCAGTATCAACACGATCGACACCAACAATTTGAGCTGTTAAGGATGTAATCATGGCAATGTATCCACCACCAAAAATACCATAGAGACAAGCGAACGCCCACATACTGCCAGCAGAAGTAGCGGTGAGCCATACAGCCAAATGAACAACACAAGCCATGATACTACAGAAAACAGCCATATTGAAACGACCAACGTAATCGCTAATGAAACCAACACTAATCTTGCCAACAAACATTAAAGCTGCCATAATAGCACTGATATTGGTTCCAACCCATGGATCAATCTTGAGATAATCAGCATAGGAGGGTACAAAACTTGCAGGCATCTATTATTATTGTTGTTTTTTAGAAAAAAAAATTGATATTAGTTAACTATAATCCATTTGTTTTTGAACATACACATACACACAAAAACAAAAACAAAAATTGAAAAGATAGACTCTTGTTGTTGATCACTTTTCAAAAAGAAAACAAAAAAAATACGATTAATGAAATTAGTACTTACGTAGAATGCAAAATTTCCGACGAAGTGAATAATAAAGAAGATAATAAAATCTTTATTTTTGAAATCCTTCACATCAATAAAAGGAACGTTCTTTGGAATAGGATTAAGACGGAAGGAGAAAGCAGCACCGATAGCAAGAGCAACGAGTTCAATGAAACCAAGAATACGAAGAGCCCAACGATAACCGACAGCTTGGAAACAAGCATTCGAAATATTGGATAAAGCCAAACCACCGACACCTGATGCGGACATAGTAATACCAACAGCTAAACCTCTGCGTTTATCAAACCATTGTTGAGGATTACGAAGACAAACATACCAAGCGAGGGAAGTACCAATACCAGACATAACACCTTGTGTCAAGTATAATTGCCAGATCTATATATTATTATAAGAGTCAATATTTGATTTTTTTTAGTATACGTACTAAAGAATTGCGAGGGGTGTTTGTTTCGTTCCAACACGTATTCTATATAAATCAGAAATTTGTATACTAATAATTTACCTCATCTGTAATACTTGCAAACATCAAAGCTAAACAACATAAGATACATGCTACACCAACAATAAGGCGGTCATTGAATTTACTTGCCAACCACATGGAAATTGGACCTGTAATGGTACAGAACCAATACCATAAAGAACCGACCCACGAAATCAATGTCATATTGCCTGGATATTCAACTGTGTTGTATTGACGAAGATATACACCCCAACTAAAGAAGAAATAATTGTATAAAGTTTTTTTTATCATTAATACACATTCATATATTACTGTTTTGAAAAAAGCAGAAAAAAAGAGGCGCTAATCTTTTATGTATATATTAAATTACCTGTAACCATAACCTTGACTGTAAAATACATTTTATAAAATGTGTTTTAATTATATTTTGTAAAAGAAGGAGAAGAAACATTGGTTAGTTGATCTATTTATTTGCTTTTAATATTATATCCTATTGTTATTGTATATAATTAATTCTTACGTTGCAAAGAAACACTATATATAACAGAAAAAATTACAGCATTAGTATGTTGTGCTATTTGATTTTTTCTGACTCGTCATGGTGGTTTCACAATACAGAAATATAACTTACGCAGAATGCTCCAAATACTGTTAACCATGCCTTCAAACCTCCATCTGGAGGAGGGATTGGTTCTTGTGACAACTCCGATACTTGTTCAAGGTCAATACCTTCTTTCTTAAGATTCGAAGAAGTATCATCATCATGTATAGAATGTTTTTCTGGCATAGAAGTAGGTACATTCGGTGATGTTGTTGTCATGGTAATAATATGTAAAGAAAAAAAAAAGAAAAAAAAAGTGATAAGGAAGAAGAGGCGTGAGAGAAGAGCTGACGAACTGCTTGGCGGTTTCTTTTTAACTTTTCTTTCAAATGACAGTTTATAGATAACTAATCTTTTTCACAAACCATAAATGAGATTATACCTTTTTTCTTTTTCTGATAAAGTTGGGTCGAGCGAGTTTTGGTTGGGCGGGGAATTATTCCAAGAAAAAAAGCTCACAGATCAAGTAAAGTTCAAACACAACATCGAGAAAATATAACTATAGATCTAATCGTCCCACACCGTGGCATATTATTTGAAAACACAATATAATGCTTTTTGTCTCACGTTATAATTCGGACTAACTGGTTTCTTTTTTCTTTCATTATAAGCTTCGAGTTTGACATTTCATAGGCCAATTCATCCCGGTTGATGAATAATAGACGTCCAATAGTTCTGCTTTTTCTTTAAACAACTGGTTGACAGCTTTACTTTCATTCTTTGAATATCGGATGTTGTTTTCTTTTATGGTATTTTGACACAGTCAACAAATATTTTTATCTTTCTTTTTTTTTTCTTAAATCCTATCATCATTTTACGTATGTATATTTTTCTCACACGTTGCATTCTTGGTAAAGGTTTCTACTTATATTAGATCCCTTTCCATACTTCTTAATAATTTTTTTTCTTATATTTCTGGTTGATTATTTTCCCATTTTTTTTCTTGCTCGGTAAGATTCGGTTTTGATCTCTTGTACTACGCCATCTTTGTGATCAAGTTAGAATTGTATTTAAAAACGATTGTGAGAAAAAATTCCACCGTGGGAGTTTATGTCTTGCGTGAGCTTTTACACTCATGTTTTTTTTAGTGGTGATAATCATAAACAATGTGTCATTCTTTGTGAATGTTGATATCTTATAACAATCTTTAGAATACAAATGTAGATAGAGTTTTATTTTTGCTTCGCTCCTGTCATTTTTCATCTTAATATGGTAGTTATTATGGTCACCATTTTTTTTGGCAGTATATCACTTCTGTTCTATCACAAAAAATAAATAAATTGGTATTTGGTTCTTATGATACAGATATCTATAAAAATTAAAATCAAGTTGCTCTGGGTAATGGTTCTTCAATCTTCGTTTCTCTTCACATATGTAAAAATTGCTCATTGATAAAGAATATACCCGGATTTGTTACTTTATTATTCTTCTTTTACGTTACAACAAAAGAAAAAATAGAAAAAATGTGGGGCAACAAATCGGGGATTAGATAACGCCATAAAATTAAGTTGTTCAAAAAAAAAAAGATAAGAAACAAACCAATAATGGCCCAATCTACTGTAAATATTGGTGCGGGATAAATAAACTTTAATTCTTCAGGGCGGGGGATGATTTCATAGTTTTTTTAAACGAACTCATAAAAAAAATCAGAAAATGCACAATTCTGATCTTTATCCGAAGGCAATTCTCTTTTCTTTTTTTTTTTTTGCTTCCACTTTTTCTTTTGTTGCAATCTCATGTAATTTAGAAACATTTAAAATGTAACAATAAACTATAACTATAAATTTTCCAAATTAGAAGTCGAACCATCACTTCACAACCTCGTGATCATATTAAGACTATTTGTTAGTTGTTTTAAGACATAATTGTACACAAATAGAACTAATTTAGAAAGTACGGGAAGTATCACAATTGAACCAAAAAGGATAACTTCTTGTTTTCAATTGTTAGTTAACACACAATAATATTACGTTGTGCCATGTGTATCACGATTTCTCAGCTGTTAATTGTTGGTTTATCAATCTGATGTGTCTAAACCACGAATTATATGCTGTATAAATTTTATAATGGGATGATTGAATATATATATTATAAAGGCTATATTTAGTTATGATGTATGCTATTTACAGTAATTAAAAGAAATGACTATTATGTGGCCAGTATATTTTTTTCACACCTATAAGCATTTCGAATGAAGATGTTACATATTTGTGTGAGGCTGTTACCAATTCGTTTTTAAGAATTATTATTATGTAACGTATTATATACAGCGAGAAAGAGAGAGAGAGAGAGAGGGAGTCAGGCATTTTATGTGGGAGTGTATTAGTACGTAAATACCCCGGCGTGCTTGGATAAGTATTTTGTTTAAGTTTTATACACAGCTTCCTGTCATTATATTGCCATAGTTCCGTATATAATTAAATAACTTAAAATGAAAAAAAAGGTAGTTATTAGATAAAATTTGATATCGTTTTTATTTTATTGCATCAAGTCTACTACTATTGTTTTTTCTACTATTATAGTATGATACTATTGTGGTCCATTCAATATTTCTTTTTATATTAAGTTAGTTGTTTTAATGAAAGCTAATCTAATATATATATATATATATATATATATTATTTTGTAGTTTGACGACTTCGTTCCATTTTAGCAGGAAAATCTTCATCGTCAAAGTTTACCATTTAAAGTTCTTGTACTGATAAAGTATAATATTTACTGAACGGACTTCTAAACTTGATCACTCTTTAATTCAGGCAATATTCAGGCATAAATTATCCTTGATTGATAATTGAAGTAATTTTATATCACTGGGTTAATCATATACCTATTTGAAATCACTATAAAATCTACAAGACTATCTTTTTATTAAAAAATTAATATACTAAATAAGCCACTCTTACAATGAACTAAAATACTCTTGTATACTTGATGTAGATATGTACATAATAAAAGAAACTATAATACAAATACGTATCCAGTAGTTTAATTGCTCATAAGAAAACTAGTCGGGGGCTGATATTGCTAGGGTAGAGGTGAACGTGGATATGTGTATTGATATTATTAATTGACATATAAAAATATTACATATAGTTATTATAACGTGAACATAATACTAAACAACTGACTTTTTATAAATTTATGTAATAATGGACAAAAAGTTCAATTGATGCGATAAAATTACAACATTGTCTTAGTGAAATCCAATTTCTTTATGGTATGTACATACATAAGCAAGAACAAGATATAAAAAAAATAATGGTACTAATTTATGCATACGAGAACCGTTTATCGGCTCTAGCTCTGATTCTGTATATGTTACATCAATTTCCTTAAAGCATTTATTTATTATTATCATGATTTGATTAATAGTTTTTGTGGCATACTGTCTTATGGTACTCGATCTTACTTTATTTGGCTAAGAATAAAATCTCACTACCCTATAGTAATGGCTATGATTCATGACACTACTAAAAATATATTTACTTCAAAATCTCAATAAAAAACGTGGTACACTCTCTAATATATATGTATGTTATGTCATATATATATAATACTGGATGTAATGTAGAAAGCTATAACTCTCTTTACTATTGTTAGAGATTGTTAGCATAAAAACCATTGACCAACTTCAATAGTTATTGGCTACGTACTACTAAATAAAGTTTGAATAGTTCCTAACCATAAGACAACTCATTTCCATTTAATGCCTGAATAATGCCTGAACCCAACTCATTTTCGTTTAATGCCTGAATAGTGCTTGAATAATGCCTGAATAATGCTTTAAATTTAGTGCCTGAATAGTGCCTTAAATTTAATGCTTGAATAGTGCCTAAGTAGTGCTTAAATAATGCCTGAAAATAGTGCTTCAATAAAGCATATGTTTTATATACGTCAAGCATAATTCAGTCATTATTTTAAAGCATTATTCAAGCACTATCCAAATATTCAGGCATTATTTTTTATGTTGTGTTGTAAGAATAGTTACTTTGGCTTCCTCACATCCTGAAGCCCATTGATTGGCAGTGAGCCAATCCTATTATTATACAGTACTTATGTTTTTTTTTAAAAAAAAAAAAAGAAATAAAGTGTTTGCAAAGAAAAGAGGGTTGGTTAAGTTCCGTGGGATTGATACTAATACTATATATATGTGCGTGTGCATTAAAAGTTTACATCCTCTATAAGCTTGAGAAGAAAGAGCATTATAACGCGGTGGTAGATTGAATGTGATTTCAACAACACGCGATAGAAATAAAGTAATTGGTCATTTTAACATGGAAAGATATGTTTGTTAAAAAAAAGGAAAAGCAATTTTTTACTCCGTGTACTATTACCGTACCATCTTTTTACCCGTTGAAACCATTGTTTTGTTTGAATACATCTTTATGTTCTTAAATACTATTCTTATTATTACTGCTTCTTTATTTTATTCTTGGACAAGATAACAATGTATCTTATTAAATACAATTCAAACTGATATACCTGTATTATGTTTTCAGAAATACGTAAAAAGTAAAGAACTGTAAGTTGGTGATAAACAAAAAGATAATCAAATTAGGGAGGAAGGATTTATCAAAAGCTTAAAAACGAAAGCTTTATCTTTGGAAATCTTGATTCCCTCTCACTCAATGATTTGAAAGACACATTTTGTGATGAAGATTAATCAATAACGTCATTATCTCCTACTAAAATAAAATACATCTGATATTATTATAAATATCATTTTATACTATTCAGTATCTATCAATGCCTATTAAAATTGACATGAATATTTTATTGAGTATACGAGATAATCTTACTTGAAAAAATAGAAAGACTTTTAGACGTAACATATCTGATATATATATATTAAGGAAAACACATGGCAAATACAATAATACTTTATTCTTTATATGAGACTTATTATTTTCTGAAAAAGCGATTACGTATTAGGTTTTCGCTGTACTCAATTGTTATATGGCAACGAAGAGAATAACTGTTGTCATGGTAGCATACATGCACAAAAATTTATATGATAGGTGGGTGTATAGAAATATGTTTTTATTAAGAGTAAATATTTCGGAAATATTAACAAGCGGCACGACACAGTCGTACCGACTGGTGATGAATACTTCTCAATCAAAAAAGTTGAATTGGATCAATACTTTACTACATATTCAATTCTTTCTTTTTTATTTTTGTCTAACAAATTTTTATCCGAATCGACAGTTTACACATTAGAGCTATGGGTTCTTTTTTTATGTAAAAGAAAAAAAAACATTATAATTGTTTAATCATTCTTATATTACAATAATAATTGATGATTTGTATACATTTGTCCTTTACGTAATAATGATTTTGAATACAAAAGAGCAGAGCAGCTATGAAATATTGAACATCCAGAGGGCATGTTTCGCGAGTCTATTACTGATTCCCATTTTCTAATGAGTTATAGTGTATCATCAATTCTTTTTCATTAGTTTGATAACAATCAACTACGTATAAATAATGTAAATAATATCAGACGGTCAGTTATAAAAAATCAAATACGATTGTGCACAATAATAGAAACTTACTTTCCATGGCTAAACTACCTCAATAAGCGATACTTTCTGGCAACACCATTGTTGTATTATAAGAACATTATCTCTTTATCCCAGATGAAATAAGAAATCATATTTAAAATATTTAAAATACAGACGTGAACAGAACTCAATTCTAAAAAGGAAACTGAGTAAAATCGCATAACGATGTCCTGCGCCTCGTCAACTTAAATTAAAGAATAAAAGAGAGTATCATGGCTAAGCCCAATATACTTCAGAACAGTAGCTATAGTAACCTTCTCAATATTAATGACTATTATCAAGTACCCGACTTTACTATCAATCACCCACATCATTCTATTAACTAAGCCCCATAACTCATAGAATAGAAATTATATAAATACGGGTTGTAAATATTATTTTAAAGAGAAAACTTTATTCTAGTTTCTAAATTATTATTAAAGATATATAACAAAGTCTCAAAGGATTCATACCTTGTCTGTTTTTATTTCCTACTCTTATTAAAATAACCAAATATCACAACCATGAGAGCGATAAAAAACTAGAACCACCGGTGTCTCGTCTTGATTTAGATATCATTGTGCTAACCAGTTAGTACTCTGCATAAACCTACAAGGAGTAGAACATTTTAACCCTGATCATCCCACATTCAACAGCACCCACGAGAAGAAAAAACCAAAAGAGCCAAAAAAAAAAAAAAATGGACCAGAATCGCTAGTTTTCTGCCTTCACTTCGCATGTACACATCAACCTTCAAGAGCCGGAATGCAGAACTAGAAAAAGATACAATTATAACAAGAATAAAAGTGATCGTATTACATAACAATGTAATAGTATCAATCAATGTGTACTTTTACAAGGTGCTTGGCCGGTGTGGGGCCAGAAATTTGCTCGCATCCAATTTATCCAGTAAAGCTATAATATTATGATATATACATACAAGGTTTTCACTTGTAAGTCTAAAAAAGGATCTATTGACAATATGCCCAAATGATAACTGTCAACTTCCAAGACATAAGAATGAAAATAATGAAAGTAACAAAAAGGAGGCATATACCACTATGTTATACCTACCTGTAGCCGATCAACTTGCTACATTCATTGCTCAGACACTGTTATATCAACCGAAATTAATAGAATAAAAGAAACGTTGAAAAGTCAACGAGACCCAAAAGAACAATAATTGAACTAAAGTTTATTAAAATAAAATATTATCACTATTTATATTAAATCCTAATCAATTGCCGGGTATATCAATATGCGTGTATGGAACAATAACAGTCTTTCGATTTGTTAATGACAATGTATAAAGACAATAAGATATTTGAATACTATATCCTATACGTTTTGCGGTTGATGAAATGATATACGTATCAACGCAGTTGTCAAATACAGATAATCCCTGTTAATTTCATATCCGTTAATTTTCACACCTCATTAACTTCACCAAATATCAAGGAATGGTAAAAATAACATAATAAATTTCTACATCCCCTTTTATTACACTTTCATAGCATCTAATGGCATTGAATTCTTAACGGATATAATAAAAAAAAATATTTATACGTATGATAAATATAAGGGTTTTAATTAGATTGTTATAAAGAATGGACTACTTTTCTGTTATCTCTGTTGCATATTTTTTCATAGAAGTCTATACAATATTTATTTTTCTCACTTTAAGCCTTTGGATATCGTACTAATGTCACGTGTCTTAAACATATTGAACTCATTCATTTTTATTCTGTATTGCCAGCGATCAGTTTGTTATAATTTACGGGTGAAGTCTTTTCCATTTTCTCAGCTAGCATACCATACTGCTCAGCTCTCAAGAAGCTAATGTGTTATTTGGTTGGTGTCATTTTGATACGTATAAAGATCACCATGGGAAATTCTTGGGACATTTGGGACGTTTGGGACATTTGGGACATCCCAAATTACCAAATAAAGGTTTTCGGGACATTTGGGACATTTGGGACATTTGGGACATTTGGGACAAAATCTTTTTGACAAAAAAGGAAAAGGAGTTTAAATTTTTGTAACGGCGGAAGGTCAACAATAAATAGCGCGTGTTGTATATAATAAGGTTGCAAAATAACTTTTTAACCAATGTTAATCTCCCAATGTAATTCTTGCAGTTTACCCAGTCATCAATGCATTTCTAATCGAATATGTCTCAACACTCTGAATCGTTCGGCCATTGGCAATTATAATGAAAGCAATAAGTGTGAGCTTTAACTTTGTTCAAACTTTTACTACAATCGTTTTTCCTTATTTGTTCGAGTTGTGGAAGTGGGATGGTAATTTTTTGGTACTGATTACGGTTTGTATGAAATGACACGTCGAACGGTAGGAATATGGAATGAATGCTAGCATTATTAATATACTTATTATTAATAAAATCAAATGGTAATATTCGGTACTGATTATGATATGCATGAAACGACACGTTCGAATAGTATAAATATGGGGATGGTAATAACTTTTAATTCTGATATTACAACATACTACTTTTTACTTCCATCAGTTTTTTTTTTCAATCTCTAACCTTTTCAATATGAACAACAACAACAACAACAACAATCCGCTCAGTGGCATCAGAGATGTCAACGTAAGTAAACTTATTCAATTATATAATAATGACATGTATCTAAATAATACGTTTTTCAAAATAGTGACTCGGTTGCTCAAGAAACGTCCGGTGGAAGGTAACATATAATTTTAATTTATAACAAACATGTTGCATTATATCTATTATATTCCATCAATTCTAATTATTATAATGATTGTTTTTAGCTCTGCTACTCGTGCTGCTCAGTCTATGCCAGCTTAAGTTACCAATAAGCATAGCATGCATTTAGTTAAGTTTACATTATTCAGATGCTGATAAAGGTCTTTTTTTTAGATTCTCTGTCGTCTCCTCCACCTACTCATCATTCGTCACTCCCTCGCAACCACAACAACAACCGCAACCACCCACATCAAGACCACACCTCACCACGACAACAACCATCATCATCATCCCACCAACCCTTAGAGGGTATGCTTGATCCCCGCATGCCCTCTTTACATACCGCCTTCCTCAACAACAATGACAACGACAACGACAACAGCACATCGCGGTTCCGGCAAAATACCTTTGCGGATCGCGGTGTGCTCATTCCTACCACCCGCAGAAATTCTGCACTCTCCTCTTCAACACCATCAACAACCGAACAACGCGCTGGTCGCAAAAAGAAGGGGAAAGTAACTTCTACTAGAAAATAGTTTTTTTTTGGCATATCATTGTTTTTTTTTCTATAATTAATAAACATTTATCAAATACACATACTTAAATATTGATTTTCATTGGGTCTGCTTGGTACACAAACTTTGAATACAAACTATCTATAAAAGGAAATATCTGCGCTGAGAAAGAAATCTATTTCCCAAATGTCCCAAATGTCCCAAATGTCCCAAAGGTTTCCCATGGTGAGTAGAATATATATGGTAGCGTTTGAAGATAAAAGAAAATAAATATGTTTACAGCTCTTGGGACTACTATATATAGTTTTTTTTATATAAAAAAAAATGGTCAAGGATGTGATCAAATAACAAAAAATTGAGTTTTTCAAAAAAGCATAAAGAAGAAGCGCACAGATATAATCTATTAATAAATATTTAGATATTTTAAAAGAGAATAGTGACTTGAAGTATTCAATATATGCACATTCTTCGAAAAAAAAATCAATAGTATCCATTAATTTTCACACCTTTTTATTTTCACAGAAAAAATGAAAAATGGCCCTGTGAAATTAACAGGGACCCTCTGTGTATCACTTTTAATAAACCAATTGAACCGATGAACAAACAATATGTTATACTTTTTAACATTTTTTTTATTGAAGATTAATTACTTTTTTTTTACTTAGACAAAATGAGTTATTTGTAGCCATGAATTGAGACAGCTATTTATCTCATGATACATATGAAAAGAAACAGGTGTATTATGTAAGTCAAAAAAAGAGTAAACTCTTTGTTGTAATATATTGTTGAAGTTTAGTTAAACAAAATAAGCATACATATAATGGTCCCAAGAATGCAATAATAAATGGTAAGCGTTCAGAGGGGCAGGGCAAGCAATTACATAAGGAATGTATGTCATTAATCTCTTGATCATATATTGGGCTTCCATCCAGATGGGAAAAAAGAACCTATCGGAAGATAGGATTGGATACAGTAATGGGCTAAAATGTAGACGATGCTGATAAGAAGCACAACGATTCAAAAGTTTTTCCTTCAAAGAAACTGATTGGCTGGATGGTAAAGATAGAAGAAATGGAATAAATGGAAATCAAGTTTTGCCACAACAGATCCCGTTAAATAACCAGAGGACCTTTTATTTCTTCTCATTTATTAAATGTATAGGGAGACAACATGTTTTGTTATGTTATGTATTTTATTGTAATCAGTTTATTATGAGCTTATGATGAGATACATAGCTTGTACACCATTGAAAAAAAAACAGATTCCTGTATTAGACCCTATAGATAATAATATATATAGTATTACATTTAACTTTGTAGCATCTTTTTGTTGTGATTGTTATTTATTGATGCTAATGATATGTACAAATATGATGATGATAATTGAAAAAGAAAAAGTTGTTGTAGTTATGGTCTCTGTATATTCAATATTGTAATTATTCATAGTGGTGATTAAAAAAGGTTGTGATAATAGAGCGTATATGTATGGATGTATATATAAATTCATAAAAAGCGGTTATATTGAATTATTGATATTTCGGGCTATAGAATGTTGGTGATATTACATGGATCTTAATGTTGATGTTGATGAGGATGGTGTTGTTATTCTCGCTTTCTTTTGGCAAGGATGGTGATGGTGTTGAAGAAGATATGTCGCCACTTGTAGATGAGAAGCATGGTGGGAATACATTTATCATTCTGGAAGATTTCAACGGAATATGGAAGTTGTTATACGTTTCTAATGTTTCTTCCATCACTGTTTTGCCCATCATTGCTAATTCCAACATACTGACGATTCTTTTTGGGAAGTTCGATGACGATGACGGCTATGGGAGTTCTCTGGTCCTGTAGATTCTCAAAACATATTCAAACAGACAATCCATATCCAATAATTGAACATTCTTGCCTAGAAATAGAATTATACTTCCAGATTAGTATGTGCATATATCATATACTAGATAATTGTATATATTATATTATCATGATTAATCTAATCCTACCATTGATGTTGTATGCAATGATGTGGATCTTGTGCACAAGTTCGGGGGCATACTTAAAAATGTCGAGAAACCTCTCTTTCATAACGATGGGCAGTTTCAATCGAGAATCAGTTAGTTCTTTTGTGGGGTCATCATGGTGTCTAATTTCTAGACAGCCAATTTCCATATCACTGCCTTTGTAGATGGTATCCATGCGAGCATCCATTTTCACTTTCTCAACTGAATTAATGGACGAAATCACCCACTTTCTATTGCGTGATGAGCGGCTTGCCTTACTTGTAATTTCTTTGCTATAACCCATTATTCTTTGGTAAGTTACTATAATCCAAGACATACAATAAATTAATAGGAACTATCCTAACATTACCCAATAGTTTGAATTTTTGATCTACAAAATATTTTATTTAGGAAAAGCCAATGATCATACATGACATCCGACTCTCCTTCAATAGAAACTCCATTGTTTTCACACAAAAACAAACTCGACAGATTTACCAAAGTAAGAGCTATCCACATTTTTAAATGATCCGTCTCAGGATCATGTTCAATACTGTGAGCATATACATAAACGTCTTTCGTGCTCTATTTTCAGATATATCAAAATTACATTGGTTAAAGAATAAAGATATTGCTTTCAAACCATACCTTTTATCTAAGAAATAGAATCATAATTTTTCAAGCTTACTAGTTTCAGGATGTCATTAAAAATATCTTCCAATTCTAAAGATGTCGTTCTGATTAATGGTTTTCCCAACCGAATCCAATTCATCCAGTTCATTCTTGGTGAAAATTTCCTTCAATGTTTCATCATCCATATCTAGTATAAAAGAGTGACAAGGGCTTGTAGAGTATCTCTGAGTTTCACTATCCAATCCTACTTTCTTTAATGCACCACTCTACTTTATTAAACTACTTACTGTAAATAATGGCATATTTTCCCATATTCAAATATCTTCTCCTCGACTGATTTTGGAATTTTATTGTTTTTATTGGCTTCATTTGAAGTAGATGTAAGATACCAAAAAGAATTATTATCAAGTTTTCCGAAAGAGTCGATAAATGTTTCTCTGTTTTCAACTGAGAAATATGTATGTTTTGCAGGCACATTGCTGTTACTTTTTGATTTTGGTGAAATATTAGAGTTCGATTTTTTGAATGTTTCAGCTCTAGAAGCTTTATTTTTAGGTTCTGTCTCATTTAACAGCTTATTCTTGATGGCTTTCCAGGAAGGTTTATTGGTACTCTATTGTTTGAACATATAATAGTATGGTTAAATTTATTTATTTTGGTTCCACATAAGTTTTATGTTAAAGGAGCTGTTACTTACAAGTTGTAAATTTAATTTATTGCAACAATCAGTTATTTTTTTTGTCCATAAACATCGGATATCATCAAATGTTTGTGATTTGGTAGCAATTAAAGCAATAATATTTTCAAGATCGTTTATAATGCTCTTCAAATGGAGCTGTGTTCCCTCATCGCCGTTGTTATGTTTTTTAAAGGTTTTCAAGATTGCTAAAATAGTATGGATAAAAATCATTGTTATATTGAAGTTGTGAACAAAAAACATTTTTCTCTCAACTTAAATTTTTTTTATCTTACCAGCCTTGTAATCCGTTTCCATGGGAACTAATGGATAGATTATGCTGGTTTGGAACATGCATTTCTAAAGAAGATTGGTTTTCATGGACCTTGCTAAAAATCACTAGAAAGTCCTTTAAAACCCAGTTACCAAATTTTTTGAAGTTCAGATGAAGGGGGTGAAAGAAAAATATTTAAAAAAAGACTCTCTGACCAACCAAAAAAAAAAGTAACTCTAAAAAAAAATACTGTCAATTCACGCCAAAAAATTACTAAGTCGATTCGGAAAAAATTAGTCGTCAAGAAAATAAAATGACAAAAGTACACTTTTACAAATACATTTCAACAAACATGTTTAAAACATTTTATTTTGATACTTTTAATCATTAGAAAAAGGAGAGGAATATATAATGGCCAATATATAACAAAAAAAAGGCGAGTAAAAAAATATAAGTATAAGAAAAGAAAAAGTGTGAATAAGATAAAAAAAATTCTATATTGTTTATCAGGGCATTTATGTGGATCAGTTATTTTTTCCAAGTTCGAGTGTATATTGTTTAAAAGAATCATTTGTTCTAATTGTTCATTATTTACTTTGGATTTTTTCTTTGTAACATGATTATAACACCTATCAAGTGCCTGTGATAATAATTGTTGTAAGTCTTGGTTAGTATTCAGGTCAATATGTTGTTGTGGTGGAATGGGAGCAATAGAATTGGATTAAGTATAGAATACAAGGCAAGTTAAAACTCCGCTATAGTAAACTTATTTTTAATAATATACATATTAACTTTAATTATTTAAATATAAAAGAATGCAAAAAAAACCTTGTAGGTTCATACAAAGAACAAAAATAAATTATTTTTTGTTTTTTTGTTTTTGTAGATTTGTTTATTTACCTTTAACAAGTCTACAATTATATGTTTCTAATAAATAAAAACACTGTTTTTTGTTTATTTTTATAGTTACATCTAACTGTATGCAACTAGTATTGATAAGGTCAATACTCTCCTCTTGTTGGCCAACAAATTTTTTTGTTTTTTTTAATTTTATTAAGAAGAAAACATAAAATGAATTAAATTTTCTAATGAAAAATTTAATAAAAGGAATCTATTAATTAAATAAAATAGATCGTGTGCACCTGATCAAAACAAAGGTTCATTGTTTTTTTATTTTATTAATTAATTTCTTTTAAATGTAAATGTAAAAAATCTTTACCTTTACTTTTCAAGTATCTTTTAATTTAATAATAGAAATTCAATTTTTATTTTAAATAAATGTTTAATTTAAAAATTTAAATTTTTAATATATCAATGGAATAAATACATTATATCTTGATGAAATTGATATAAAATATAAAACGAAATTATATTATAAAACACATAAATGTAAAATAATAAAAAAAGATAATACTTTATATATTTATAGAAAGAAAGGAAATTTATTTTCAAACCTGATAAAATTAAAAAATATTGACAAAAAAAAATAAAAATGAAATGTATTTTCTAATGAATAATGAAATCTTCTTTTTTAAAAAACATAAATATAAGAAAATAAATAATTATTTATTTCTTATTAATATTTATTGTTTTTATTTGAGACCTTAACTCTCAATTAGATTAAAATATTTGTTAATAAAAATATATAATTTAATGATTTTTCAACATACAGGATTTCCAAATATATATTTTTAGAATAAAATTAATATAATAAGATTATAGATCATAATTTTTATTAATGAAAACAATATTTTTTTTTCATCTTGTTTTTCAAATATTAAAATGTCATTTAGAAATCTTTTATTTTTTCTTTTAATATAATTATTATTCTATATCAAATTAAAAACAGAATTAATATATGTTTTAATAGAAAACATTATAATTTTTATAATATGATGAAAAATAAACAATAAGAAAAATGATTTTTTTCATCTTATTAAGCTTGTTGTTAAATATTTTTCTATAAGATATCTTATCCTTTTTTTATTCTTAAAATAAATTATTTTTATTATTATTTTTAATTATATTCAAATTATTAATTAATCACAATGGAATTTAAATAAAGTTAATTTAGTATAACTATTTGTTATTATTATTTTACAATAATTCAATGAAATAAATAATTAGTAGTTATATATCCTTATTAAATAATTTATTATAAAAAATTATAATACCCTACATTCTATATTTGATTCATAGAATTGTATTTCATAGCATGTGTTTGAATAGGGATTTGGTTGATATGATTGACAAGAAACATGTGTTTGCAGATAGTATGGGATAAATGGAAATCAAGACAGGTACGTGAAACAATAGTGAACTCTGCAGATTCGTATTGCTATAAAGACAATAAATAATGGGTATTTAGTGTTGTGACAGACTTGCATTCAATCATACTACTATTAACTGTTACCATACTATATGCATCTTCCTCAGACAGATCATACGCGAGTTTTTTTCTTGTTCTTTCCTTCGTTGAAAACCAGATAGGCTTAATACCACGTTTAATTTGATATGCATCTCTACGAAAATCCAATTCCACTTTTTCAGCTAATATATATATAATGCGATCAACATGATGATTACGAGAATGACCAAAATACACAGTTTCTAAATGACTATACCAACTTTCTATTAAGTTATTTGTAATAAATACAACATTCTAATAAAAAAAGGAATTACAATTAGCAACACTCTTTAAATATATTCATAATAATAGTTGATTGATACATACGGTCTCCAGGCTTTACACCATTTTTTTCTTTTAAGGTACCAATATTGGTACATATAATCATAGAACTCAACATAACCATTTACATCGTGCATATTGATTTAAATGAATCCCATAGAAGCTCAAACAAATCAACACTATCACAATTCATCAAAAGATTCAAAGTATTACGAGCTTGTCATTGTTATTCTTTTGTTTCATGTGTAGAATTTTCGACTTTGACCTTATAGAAATTAAAACAATAAAATTTACAAGTTAATATATCATATCAAAAACCAACAACAGCATTTCAGATATTAAAAAAACAAATTCGCTTACCCATTTTTTTATATGCTTCTCCTACTATGCTCTTCTAATGGGCTAATGACACAAAAGAACCTGAACAACATCACCATAAACTTGTTTTATTGCATTTACTTCAACCGAACTACAATCAATCATTATAGACTTAGGGATAAAGTTGATGACATTTTTCAACCATTCAAACCAAGTGGCAACAGAAGCTGTGGTTTTCGAGTTTGTTATCATAAAGCCAACAGAGCAACCCTTGTTGCATCACGATTTTTGCAAACAATAGTAAATAAATAGCAGTTATCAGAGCTTCGTGTCGTATGGATGGGAAAATAGATAAATAAGGTAAGATAAAAGTAGATAGAAATAGAAATGGATAACAAAGATAAGTCTTGTGAGAATCGATTAAGTCTTTTATTATGAATAAAGTATCAAGATAAAAAGATAAAGATTATTTATATTATTAATTTTAAGTCTATTTATATTCTTTGGTATATAATTTCCCTATCCTACGATGATGGGTTCACTTGTTGTTTTAGTTTCAGTATATTGATATATGATATGTTTTATATTATTATTATTATTGGTATATAATTGTGATTGGTATATTATTATTGTTATATGTTTCATTTGGTATGATTTGCTTAATATGGTATAATAGAGAAGTAACCGATATTATTATGTTTGAGTTAGATCGGTGTATATTATTATTATTTATTTTTGATGGTGGGTAGGAATATCACACTTCGAATAAATGATCTACATGTTTTATGTGTTGAATCAACACAAACAATATCTTGCCTTTGAAGAATCTAAAGAGAAATACCATAATAATTAATATCAAATCAAGCAAAATAAATTATCAATTAATAATAAATCATTTTACTTACTGGTTTTTGCCAGTTGGATACTCAAGCAATTGTAAATCTATTATTATCTTCATCAATGTTTGACAATACATCATATCCTTCATTATCAAGGTATTTAAGCCAAAACCGTACACTACCTTTATCAAGTGCTGCTTTTTTTTAAAAGTCGAGGAAGTTTTGTTTGAATGAGATTTTGGATGTCTTTATATGATAATGAATGAGTTCTGACACAGGCAACAAGTTTGGATTATTATCAAGCTATATATTTGTTTTTATAACGATTAGTATTCTATAATCATTATCTATCATACATCAAGTTTATAAAACATGACTTCCCAGTCCATATTTTTATCAACACGTTCAATAATCCATTTGCGAGCTTCTTCAGGTAAACGAGATGTAATGATATTTTCTAAATTTGTAGGATCATGATTCTGATGATACCAATAATGAATAGCTTCTGAATACTTGTACAAATCAATCTTGGAAGGACAATCAACTTTATTAATCATTTTAATTGGATCACGTTTGCGTCTTTTGGAAGGATGTGTTGATGACGATGATGATGATGATGATGATGAAGAAGCACTTGATGCTGTACCAGGTTGTTATTGCTGCTGTTATTATTATTACTATTATTATTACTAGTTGCTTTGCCCAAGCTAAACCCATTATGAATAAATGTGGCATGATTCTGAGGAACAGTTTTAAACCATGACTGTCATTCTTCTTCAGTGTCAGACTTTTTACGGAAAGGATGTACGTTGTAATTGGGAGTTTCTTTTGATATAAAACCTAGTTGGTCAAGTAACGAACCCTTAGAGAAATGTTCCTGGTTTGAAGGAATGGGACTTCGCTAAAAATCACCAGAAAGTCGAAAAAAGTCCTTATAAAATCCAAGCTACTAAATTGTTTTGGAGCTCAGATGGGGAGGTAAAAAGAAAAGTCGTTTTTGAAAAGTCGTCATAACAAAAAGTATATTATTGAAAATACATTTTTACAAACTGGTTTAAAGATCTTATTTTGATACTTTCAAGCATCAGGGAAAGGAAAAATAAAATTGTGATAATTTTTAGCTATACCGGAAGGAGTGCAGCCATGGTAAAGGAGAAAAGTGTACAAACCAGGGAGGTCTTTATAATCGACATCACAAATTAATTTTTACAAGACTTTTCTGGTGATTTTTAGCTACGCCGGGTTTTTGAACTGATGGTTTTTATTTTTTTGACTACAACCTCTTCCATTTTTGTGTATTTAAGGGTATTCCTGAGTATTGGTCATCAGATGGCCTTGGCAGTATCATCCTGGCAAGATGTTCCTCTCATGGGTGATCAATGCGTTGACGGATTTCCCAAGTATTGTTCATCAGATGGCCTTGGCAGTATCGTCCTGACAAGATGTTCCTCTCATGGGTGTTCAATGCGCTTGAGGGATTGTTACAGTATTTATTCGATGGCCTTGGCAGTATCGTCCTGACAAGATGTCCCTCTCATGGATAAATAGTTTAGCTCTCCATTTTTTTTATTATTTTTTACTCTTTTTTACTCTACTACGTATACATGATCGATGCTTGGTAAGGCAAAAACAAAGGCTCGCTGTAAACTGTTTCTCTTATTACTATCTCGCTTTGTAATTTGGCTATTTTTATTATTGCTTCTTCCATTTTCATTACTACCCTTGTCTTTTTCATTGTCTATCTTTTGCTTAGATGGCTTTGATTTACATATACTATATCGGTGCGAATGTGGAAATTAGGATGCTTAGAATTGGTTATATCGAGGTTCTTAGTAAAGAAATCAAGAATTAACATCAGGCTATAAATTCCTGGAATATTAATGACATGCACATTATTCCACATAATATAAGTAAGAAGACGAAACTAGATGTATATTAATTTACAATATGTAATTACATAGTTGATATATATATACATGCTCACAGGTGTCTTTTTTTTATTTATATGTTCTGATATTCACTATTGGACATAGATTATCCCAACGATTATATTTATCTGGAAACTCAAAAAAAATCATGATATATATTATCTCTCGATTCCTTTCGAGGATGACTCTCAGTAGAAATACGTAGTTTACTTTGTTAGACTCTTTGAAAAGAGTAAGGCAATAAGCATTGTAGAGCAATTATTAAATACTTGTAATAATTTTGGTATCTCGTTGACATTTTCAGGAAAAGAAGAACACTACTTTCATATTTTCATGCTAAATGATTATCCTCCAAGCCATGAATAACCTATCCAGTAAAAAAAATACTTTTATTAAAGATACTGTTTCTGCAGCTATTATACTGTTATCTTCGTCACCCTATATCACTGTATATAACTATCTCTGAACAGAGTTTTTTAATTAAGCCAGTATTAATGGCAACGGAATCTTCTAGATCATTATATATCAAAATATCTAAAAACCGATGTAACCAACGAGAGCCAAAGATGTATGTACAACTATTACATAAATGAGCAATATATAGTTATTTGCAAACCAATGAAATTAAATTCGATACTATATACATAAACTGAAAAAAAGCCTTTTATCGCAGGTATTAAGAATCTGCTCTATCGTGTATTTAATAAATAAGTTGACCGTTGATAATAAATATCTCGGTAATGTAGAAATGTAAGAGGTGAGTAACCTATTGGTAACTGAAATGAATGAAGCTAGCTTCAAGTTGCATTTGACCATTAGTATGCGTTTTTTCATATAAAATAACCAATTATCTATCCCACTTTGCATGGTATGGTATAATAATATATCAATCAATTGACAGGAACTATGGATTTGGAAGAAACTATGAAAAGAAGCGAAGAATTTATTCCATCGATTTAAATGATGCATCAACACAATGGATAGAAAATGCAGTCAATTAAAAGAAATTTGGATTTTTTATGTGCCACAAGAGAGTTTAAAAGCAACCTCCTGTTGTATATTTGTATTATAACTGAATTTTTTATGTGATTTTTCTTATGTTAATTTATGTGATCTGTTAGTTTGGCATTTTTGCATAAAAAAACAATTAGTCATGTTTTTTGTATAGATTTTCATTAGATAGAAAAAATCACAAATACCATTAATTATAACTACTCAACAGTAGCTCGATCTTTTTCATTGGTATTTCGATTTGTATGATGTTATAGAACATATACTATACATAGGTACCTCTCTACATATGGAATAAATGTTAAAAAAACATGTACTGCTTTTCCTTGTGCTGACTATTTATTCTTCTCAAAATAATCGGCAACTAGACAGCATGAATCTTCACTTTCGCCTGAAAAAAACAGCGCTCGGCATAAATTGCTTGATAACAATATACGAACTATTTCGTGATTACGTAATTATAACATTATTGATGTCATGAAACGTTGGTATGAAAAAATACAGATGTGTTTATTCTTATTAACTGTGATTTATAGAGGAATTGATATCCCTGACAACTCTAATTTATCACTATGCAGACATGACTGAATTAAAGAACTTGTGCATAATTATTACACTATCGAGTAAAATAGTCTTCTGTGATTTTTAAAAAAAAAATTGGGCCGGATTCTTTTGTCTTCTTCTTTGAGCTGAGATATTTTTTTATTTGCCGTGCAACATTATTCCCTGACACGTCCAAACTTTCTTTCCTTTCACATTACACACAACCCTCCCCTTTTATCTACGTCTAAATGCTTGATCAGTTTGCCATCTTGTCTAAAGGAGGCTTTGTCCTTTGGCAAAAAACTTTCATTCCAGTCATGGGATCCCCGATTGATGCCCTGATCAAGGATGTCCTGATTGAAGAACGAGCTGGTACTAATATTTTCTACAAGGACAGTTATGCCCTTAAATGGACGTTTGCTAATGAAGTTGATCTCGTATTTGTGGTAAGGTTTATTCCTTTTAGTATATACCTTTTTTCTCTATATGTGATGCACTGTATTATACATATACTCAATATATACGTTATGATAGGTGGCATTCCAAAAAATATTACAATTACAATACGTCGACGAACTGTTGGAAACAGTAAAACAAGTGTTTATAAAGACGTTTGAACAAGACATTATAAATAACAATGGCATTGATGGCGATTACGGTTTATTTAACGATACATTTGATAAATTATTAAGACAATTAGAAGAAAAACATTCTACAGTAAGTGGGAGGGAATATTATTGTTGTTCATGGATAAAAACGAAAAGAAGGTTGTGCTAAAATATATCACTAATTTATTTTTTCTTAAGAATCGACAACGAGCACCGAGAAAATTTGAACAAACTAAGAAATATGAAACTACGCTGAAAGGTTCTCAAGAAGTGAACAGTCCGAGTAGTAAAAGTAAATCAGGTAAGCAACCCTTTAACACTGAAGAAAGTGAAGGGCCAGATTGAGGATAAAAATAAGTGTGTGGGGTTTATAACTTGATCGGCGTTATCTAAAAAGGAAGAGAAAATCGTTACAGCGAATAGCGTTTCACCAGCTGGCATAGATCAAGATGAAATTTCAAAAAATATTCAAGCCCTTAAACTTCAATCCAGCCCAAGGACTGGTTCTCGAGCAAAGAAAGGTCGACAGCAAAACACTTCCAAGTCACCTAATATCAATAATGAGTAATGCTTTTTTCTTATTATTATTCTGTGTTTTTATGAAAAAATTTAATGATGAGTTGGCATTATTATCATAACTGAACCTAACAACCAAAATGTATATGTATATATTTTAGTGAAAGTTCAAAAAAGAAGAAATCACAAAAACAAGCTCGAACATGGGAAGGACAAATTGCACGAGGAGAAATGGAATCGTTGGATTATAGCAGCAAAGCCACGATGACAAGTGAAGAAGAAGCAGCACAAGCAGCACAACTTGCAGATCCTACAAAATATGGTACAATTAATAAGGACGGTGTCTATGAAGTTTTGGATGTGGATCAAAATAATGATAATAATGAAGACGATGATGATGAGGAAGAGTATGATATATTACAACATCACGAGGAAGATAAAAAAACGCAAAATAGCACTGGTGGTGGCATGTTCTCATTCTTCAAAAATATTACTGGTCAACGGGAATTAACTACAGATGCCTTGGATCCTGTATTGAGTGATATGAAGGAGCATTTGATAAAAAAGAATGTTGCAAGCGATATTGCAGAGCATTTATGTCAAAGTATTAGAACAAGCTTACTTGGAAAAAAAATCGGCAACTGGGGTAGTAAGTTTGAGTTTCTTATCTTTTTTTATTGTAGATGCTATAGTGGATTATGCAACGACTGGTTTTAACTATTAATCTGTGTTGCTTGTATATATATATTAGGGGTTTCTACTATGGTACGTGACAGTATGGAAGCTGCCTTAAAACGTATCCTGACGCCTAAAACGTCTTTGGATATTCTCAGAGACGTAGAACAAGCAAAAGCAGAAAGAAGACCTTATGTTATTTCATTTATCGGTGTGAATGGTGTTGGCAAGGTAAAAAAAAAGTGGATGAAATTTTTTCAAGTTATGTGCCGAATCATAATTCGATGACTGAGTTCTCTTATATTTATTTTCTATTATCATAGTCCACCAATTTAAGCAAAGTTTGCTTTTGGCTTCTTCAAAATAATTACAAAGTACTTATTGCTGCATGCGATACCTTCCGCAGTGGCGCAGTAGAACAACTACGAGTTCACGCGCGAAACCTTCGTGCCTTGCAAACAAGTGGTCAAGGATCTGTAGAATTATTCGAACGTGGATATGGTAAAGATTCTGCTGGTATTGCCAAGGAGGCAATTAGTTTTGGTAAGTCCCAAAAGAAACTTTATTATTATTATTATTATTATACAACATGAATGACTTTAATGACTAACTTAATACATTGTGTATGTATATTTATATATACAGCTACTACGAATCATTTTGATGTGGTATTAATTGATACGGCTGGTCGTATGCAAGATAACGAACCACTTATGCGTGCATTGGCTAAATTAGTGGCTGTCAACAACCCAGACAAAATTATTTTTGTTGGAGAAGCCTTGGTTGGCAATGAAGCAGTAGATCAACTTACCAAGTTCAATCAATCGTTGAAAGATTTTTCAGGCTTACAAAATCCACGACATATTGATGGTATGATTTTAACTAAATTCGATACCATTGATGATAAGGTAACTAAAGATGGGATTAAGTGAAGGCATATATTTCAAATATTCTTGAATGTGAAAAACTAATATTATTTTGTCTTTTATGATCTAAAACCCAACAAATAAAGGTTGGTGCAGCACTATCAATGACATATATCACCGGGCAACCAATCTATTTTGTGGGAACTGGACAAACATATACAGATCTTAAAAACCTTCGGGTATCGCATGTTGTAAATAGTCTTTTGCGGAAATAAAATAATAAATTCTTGTGAGTCACACAATTCAATGCATACATCTTTTTTGGTTGTCATAATCAGTGAACCGAAAAGAAAGTCAGGGGGAAATAAGGAAAAAAAATATAATAAATATGTTAGGGCGACGTTTATGTACAAACTATTATACTCGACATCAACCACGTCTTTTGACATCATTATATCAGCAACAGTATTATGCTACTAGAGCTGCTAATGCAGTGATTGACATGACAGATCGTGGCCTTGTTGCCAATATTACAAGGTAAGCAAATGTAACCTGTCAGAATTATTTACTTACAGCTGAAAGAAAACTGATTATAATAACTATAATGATGTATGTATGTATAGTCCAGACTTGATTAAAAAAACGGAATCACCAACTGCCATTTACTGTGGCGTGGATCCAACTGCTAACAGTTTACATTTGGGTAACCTAGTTACACTTATGGGCTTACTTCACTTTGGCATTCATGGGCACCAAGCTATTGCTTTGGTACGAGATATATACATATATAAGAATTTCAAAGAGATTTAAAGTAAAAGAAAAATTAGGCTCATATATGAATATATATGTATATAAATTACATTATAATGATAATGAATAGGTAGGTGGTGCTACAGGTAGTATTGGTGACCCTTCTGGACGAAGTACAGAGCGTGTTCCCTTAAGTGCTGAGGTGCTTGACCAAAACGTAGCTGGTATTGAACGCCAAGTGCATCGATTTTTCAAAAATGGTACAGCTTATGCCATTGGACGTGGTTATTCTGCGAAAACAAAATCACCTAAAGTACTCAACAATTATGACTGGTTTAGTGGAATGACAGCACTTGATTTTTTGGGTCAAATTGGTCGTTATGCTCGTGTAAATACCATGTTGGCAAAAGAAAGGTGAAGTAACCATCTTTGATCTTTCTCAAACATCGCTGAAAATAATATTATTTATTATGCCTGCTGCTAATTCAAGAGTGTGGAAATTGTCCCTGTATGTTTATATATAGCGTTAAATCACGGATCGAAAGTACACAAGGCATCAGTTTTACTGAATTTTCATATCAATTATTGCAAGCCTATGATTTTTATTATTTGTATCAAAATCATGATTGTCGAGTGCAGGTATATATGGAAAAAATGTGATATGAAACAGGACTACCAGTATTCTGTCTTTTGTATTATTATATTTATTAAGATTAAAGCATATTATACTTACATGGGAAATATTTCATTTATTGTATATCTGTATATATATAGTTAGGGGGAAGTGACCAATGGGGAAATATTACTGCTGGTATTGATTTGATTGGCAAACGTAGAGGATCCATCGATGAAAAAGAGAAGAATAACTTGGAAAATCGAGCATTTGGTATTACTATTCCTTTATTGCTGACTTCTTCTGGTGAAAAATTTGGTAAATCAGCAGGTAATGCTGTCTGGTTAGATGAAACCAAAACAAGTTATTTTGACTTTTATCAGGTAAATATTAATAATATATATTTGATACCATTCTTCATTTGCTAATCGAATTTTTGTAGTTCTTTATGAAAACAACGGACGCTGATGTTGGAAAGTATTTATCGATGTTCACGCTTTTGGATAAAGACCAAATTGCACACATCATGAATGAACACCAAGTAAGCAAAGCGAAAAAAAAATACATAAATATTAAACAAGATAAAAGAAAGTGGCTAAGTATATATATGTTTATTTAATGGGAACCTAGAAAACTCCTGAAAAACGAAAAGCACAACAAGTATTGGCTGATGAAACAACAGAACTTGTTCATGGATGTAAGTTATTTTCTTTACACACTCTATAGTAATACTATCCTTGTCGAAGAGGAATAAAAAGAGCATATAATAATATTGTTATTTTAGTGGATGGTGTCAGAAAGGCTCAAGTAGCTACCAAAGTTCTTTTTGGTGGAGATATTCGTACTGTGTCAGGTCAAGAAATCGTGGATGCTTTTGAAAACGATAGTAGTCGTATGGTACAACTGGATCGTAACACAGTTGTCAGCGGCAACTTGGATTTGATAGCTACATTGACTAAAGCAACACGTTCAAAATGTAAGAACTGGGAGGAAGAGATTTTTTTTTCTTTTTTTTATGATTGCACATTTATTTATTCTGATGATTATATATTATAGCGGAAGCCCAAAAATTGATCAAGTCTGGTGGCATGTATTTAAACAATGTTCGTATTAATGATCCACGGCATAAAATATCAGAATCGGATATAATCGATGGTAAAGTCTGTGTTATTCGTGCCGGAAAAGCTTCTTATCATATTGTGAATGTTATATAAAGATTTCAATCAAAAGGACTGGGATAAAAGAAACCACAAAAAAAAGTGAATTATAAAAATGCAACATTTTATTACATGCAAAACAAAATAAATCAGAAATAAAAACTTGTAGCGCTACTATTATAAATATATATAGTTTTTTTTAAACTTGCTGGAGTCGATAAGGAGCTGTTTTTTCTCTATATAACTGTTCATCCCAAACCATATTTGCATTTATCCGCTGTCTCCAACGTGTAGCACAACTCCATCCTGTCCAATCTATCAGAAAACAGAAAGAAATTAGGGTATATAAATATTTTCAACGATTAAACAAAAGGTTTGTATTTGTTGTAAAACTTACCAAAATTTTCTTGTGGATTACAATGGCAACCCTCTTGTAAATATGGTTCTGTTGGACAATGCATTAATGGGTTGTGTTTATATCCAATGTCATTGAAAAAGTGAACTTCACTCTTCTTTAACATCATAGCCACTGCCAATGAATGGACAGGAGCATCTCCCCAGCGCTCGTAAAAGAATCCACCTGTTTGATCCAAGTGTTCAAAATAGTCTATATATTTTCTACTTCGAAGGAAGTCAAGAGATCCAATCTGTAGTTAGAAAGGAAATAGTATGTGTACCAAGGGAGATTAGGTTAGTACCTTTTTTTTTATTGATATGCATGATGACCCAAAGTTTTTGTTTTGTTTACCTCAAAATTTGACCAAAAATGGCAACCATTATAAGAAATGAAATTATCATCTGTGATCCATGGCATTAAGCTATCGTCACCCCTTATCACATATTCAGGATGTTTTTCAATAAATTTCTGTGCGGTCTCCCATAATGTTGGAATGGTATCCATATATTCTGTTAGTGAAACAGTCCATCCTAATCATATAGAAGTGGTTTTTTAGTTAACAATTCTACCTTTTTTTTTCTCATAAATGAAAAATGAGTGTTGGATACACTATTTTACCATATTTATATCCTCCATCTTTCATCATCTGGAAAACATCATAATCGATGTCGCAGAAATACTGTACGTCAGGTTCTACGCGCCTATATATGTATACATATATGTATTAGTTCCATTCTCTTTAAATAAAATAGTTGCTCACATGACAAATATATTTCATATCTAGCAACATACCAATAGTACTCATATTCATCTAACAAAGGATGGCGGAAAAAGAATCCTGACTGATATCTAAATTTGATATGTGAATAATATTACCTCTTTATGAATCACACATTCCCTTTCCCATTTCTATGATTAATATTATCCTTTTTACACCCCTAAGCAGTTTCTCAGCATTGTATATATAGTACAACTACTCATAATGATTTACCTGCACATATGTCGATACGGTTCACTTCCTCCGTAAATAATGTTTCTGTCACTCATATCCTTGCGACATTCAGCCGCATGCGTTTGATTGATATGGTCAGGGTAGCTCCACATGGATTCATCAATTTTGCCATAAAATGTATTTGCTTTCGTCAATGAAGCCGTCGCCACCTTAAATTCACTTGTAAAATCTTGCTCATTCAAAAACACATATGGATAATTAAATTTACTATTAAATCGATCTTCCACTTGTCGCATAGCAAAACGAACACCAGTCAAATCGCTATTACGTGCCAAAATCACAAAGGCTGCTTTGACATGATTCTTGGGTTGCTTGACCTTTTGAAAATCAATAATATCCAATTTATTACCAAACCACCTGTTGTTGTCTAAAGGTTGAACTGGTGTCAGTTGTTGAGGAGGACGAGCAATATAGCCATCATGATGAACTTTGGCAGGTAGTGGGATGTTATCATTTTCATAAGAACGCGGGTTTATTTGAGGTGTCATGGGTAAGAAAAAATAGGCAATAAAAATAAAAATGGCGAGGGCAGAAGCAATTTGAATCCCCAGTGTTTGTCTCCTTTTGGACATCATAGCCATGACGAATGGTGTTGTTTATGTTCTTTTTTTGAAGAGAAAAAGAGAGAAAGAAAGAAAGTGCGTACAGCTGTTTTCTTCAAGTGTGTCAAGTATAACATTCCTTAACTTAAATAACTTATACGTTCTTCAGCTTCTTTTTTTTTACTCCTTTACCCCCTTCTTTTAATAAAAGCAACAATAATACCCTCTTTGTGCTATCTGGGGCCAAATCAAAATTTGGTTAAAATGTTATATGCATGGTAGCTAAACCATGTAAACGACAGATGCTACCTAGGAGTTTAAAAAACGCGGGTTAATTTCCAAGTTGGATAAAAACTTCATAAAAAAATTCACGTTTTTAAGCATAGGGTTACTTCAGTTTACAAATCCCAAAGAGCACAAGTAACTGATCTCTCTAGGTCAGCAACCGGTCAAAGCTTTTGATAACATGTTCATAAATCCAGAAACAAGCAACAAGCAACATAATACTTTCGGTTTCCGAGTATTACCTTTCAAAATTTCTAGTAAAAACTAAAGCAGTGCCAAACAACTCACCACAGCAATCAGAGGAGAAAACGAACAATAGTGAGTCTTCTACATATGTATATAACACATCGGTGTTACCATTATTAATTGCTGCTAAGAATAAGAATAATATGCATCACTTCCTCTGACCAATAGATTAATTGAAAGTAATTAATGGTATTTTGCAACTAGTAGGAGCAGTAGGTAATAGAAAGATAGGTTGACGTTACCTGTGGCAACAAAAGAAAAAAAATCAAAAGTAGGTAGGAAAAGGCATTTGTTTACGCATACGTAAGAACAGAAATAATGTTATAAGTAAAAAAACGTCCTCACAGGCTAATATACAAATAGCATAAATAAAAGAGAAAGTGGATAACAAGAACTCAACAAAGGGCTTGTTGATTTAGTGGAATAGCTGTAACAAGAGAATAGTACCACGCAGCCAACGTGTTGCTTGTTCGATGATTAGATGAGATGATAAATATGAAAAAAAAAATGAAAAAAAAACTCCAGCATATTGGACTCTATAAACTATTGATGTAAATCTACGCCACTTTTTCTTTATCTTCATGTATATATATTCATCACACAGAAATCTTTTCTTATATTGACATTTTGCTTCTAAGAGAAAGAATGACAAAAGGTAACAAAGATTATGTCTGATCCACAACCATATAAATACCTTTTTATTATGAGGTAAAACATGAGATAATAATAAAAAGAAGTCGATTTTGACTTATGCACTGTTTATAATCTCGAGAAGATCTTGTACGATCTTTTTATTGATTTTTTTCCCTTGGCTTCATATTCAATAATATAGTGCTCGCACTGATTTAAAAGAAACCCAAAATCTGATTAAAATAAATAAATGATACATCAAGTTACTACTATATGTATTACATAGAAAAATCGAAACAAATAAGTAGGAATTCAATTAATTATAGTATTAAGCTATCTTTTTTTTGAGTGTATAAACAGTAATGTACTCGATCGAACTTATTATTATTAGAATAAAATAATAAAGAGGAACGACTTGACTTAAAATTACACTACTAAGATAAAAATACAAATGGTTATGTATTGTATGAGTGAATATTTACATACGAATGATCGATTTATCAACGAGACGTTCAGAAACATACTGATACGTAGCTTAAAAAAATATGACACTCTAAATTTGGTTTTTGAAGAGATTTTATTTGAGGTGGTAGATAATATAAGATTAAGAGATAAAGTGTATTAATATGTTACGTACATGTATTAAAGTTAGTCTTTTATAATAATAATTAGTACGTACTACTATTTTATATTAGACAAAGCAACGAATATTTTATTGGTATGTATTATAATCACTGATCCTCATTTCAATATAGAACTCAAAATATCCTTACTCAACACTACGTACACTACTGTTGGAGCGTTTCTTTTTCATGTGAATTTCTCCGTCTCAATATCTGGGCAGTTGTATAAATCAAGCTGGTATCTTTGTTAGTTGGTTATAACAAGTGGTGCTGGTACCCTTGAATGAATGCTTCAGCCTAGTACCTCAATTTTATTTCAAAAAAACAACTTGTAAGTTATCAATAGGGGGTTTCCAAAAAGTATAAACTGCGTCTCAAGCCTTTTTAAAACCCCCTAATACCTCTTATGTGATATTACTGGTGGAACCAATTTGTATTGGGAGCCAATGCAATCAATATGAATTAACAATAACACTGATTGAACGAGCAGAGCACCAGAGCATTCAAAAGGTAATTCAGGGCTAAAATAAATAGAACTTTGCTGTATTTATAAATTTTAGACGCAATACACAATGGAATGATAATAACTACAGAAAGTTAATGCAAGTCTTATTTTACTGATAACAGATCCTGAATAATGGTGCTGATATCAATTTCATCAATGAATACCTTGTTGTTGTTGTTGTTGCTGATACTTTTTAGTGTTCTCTATGATGAGTCCATCTAACATCTTTGGCTAACATTATCATTCGTCAACATATTTACTTTAAGCCGTATTCTTTTCATTTTCTCATTTTCTTTATACAGTTATACTTATGCTACTTCTTTTTTTTAGACTCAAATATATTATTGTTGCGTATTTCACTATGCATTATTCCATCCTTGAATTCAAGGATCAACTGCTAGAACAGGTTATTGGGATTTAAATTAGCGACTGAGTTTTTTTCTTGCAAATTTAAAGGATCGAAGGATTAGATTCAAGGATGGATCCTTTGAAAAGCAATAGCTGGAGTTTTTTTTGTGGAAATAGAATAAAAAATCATATGCTTCTATCTTCATTCATTCATTTTGCTATAGCTTAACATGCTTTATTAAATGTGCATTGTTATATGATTTTTGAGGTTTAGAAAAATATTCGCTGGGTCCAGTTAAAGGATCCAAGGATGAGATTCAAGGATTGACTCTTGAAAATATTTAAATATCCGATCATCCTTCCTTCATCCTTGAGAATTAATTTTTCAAGGATGGGAATTTTGCCATCTTTAAACACTTATAAACCTATAGTTTCCAATGAAGTTATTTTTCGTTTTAATTATTTTAAGACTGATTCATTCTCAATGGTCGTAATCCCGATCATGCACATGACAGTTGTTTTCCCCTCATGAAAGTACTTCATATCTATAAAGCTTTGTATATTTTGGGGGGGGGGAAGAAGAAAGAATGAATCTATTTTCAATGATGATAGTACTGTTTTCTTCTCTCTGAATAATTAAATAGATATTACAAAGTATTACAAAAGACAGCCCGTATTAGTAAAAGTAGAACCTGGATGCTCTTGTCTAACTTTATCCATTAAAGAGTTTTGTTAATAATTGAGTTCACTCTTATATGTCTTCAGCTATAGCACCATTTTTCATTTTTGAACGCTGTTGAATACGTTCTAATCCATTTCCTCTTTTGTATAAATCTTATTTTTCTGCTCATTTTCTGAACAACTAATGATACTATTGTTACTATTATAACAAGGAGTGCAAATTTTTTACATGATTTTGCTATACAAGGACGTCGTAACGACTTTAAATCTTTGTAGGTATGTGACCATTTTTGAGTAGGATGAGCTTATTTATCTCAGATTAG
This sequence comes from Circinella umbellata, assembly GCA_025093555.1. Classification (NCBI taxonomy): domain Eukaryota; kingdom Fungi; phylum Mucoromycota; class Mucoromycetes; order Mucorales; family Lichtheimiaceae; genus Circinella; species Circinella umbellata. The sequence goes on along the minus strand of JAIWNF010000108.1, from coordinate 10,526 downwards.
CAGCCTCCGCAATCGGAATTCAAACAAAAGAGAAAAAATTTTCTTCATTTTGATGGGTATAAAGAGAGGAACGTTGCTTTGATTTACTTCTTTTACAGGTTATTCACACTTACGGTAAGCATTTCATTTTATTTTTAATTTTTTTTCTTTATTTTTTTTTTATTTCAAATGATGATTAAGTTTTTATTTGAGTGGCTGTCTTATACGCAACAAAAAAGGACTCTCACGTTGAAAATGTTTATACTTGCCCTCTCTGATTACTTTAAAAAAAAGTTTTCTTTTTTCATATTCCCGTAATATTATATTTCTATTGGTAACTTCATTACTAATTGTAAAATATTTTTATTGATTTTGTGAATAGGTTACTTTCAATAGCAAGAATAGAAACTTTAATTGTGCAAAACTATCATAATAAATTTTTATTTTTAAAAGAAAAGTTTTTTTATACTATATTCTCTAAATGGGGGCTTGGTTGCTTGTGGTGGGGTTTTGGATAATCTATATATTTGTTACCAAATAGGAAAAAAATTAAAAGGAGTGTGTGAATGAGAAAAAGTTAGCAAAAGTAAATATTTGATTTTTATAAAAGTGAATGTCTATAAAGAAAAAAAAAGCTTACCTCAACCCAGTACTCATCAGGGTCAGCAATAAAAGCAATATGCTTCATACTGCCATCTGTAAGACGCTTAATAAACTTAACGTTCAGTTCTTCAAAACGCTCACAAGCCTTGTTGATATCATCGACAAGAACGGCAATGTGACCAAAACCACGTCCAACGTCCTTGTTACCATTGGCATAAGCGAAATCAGCTTGATCTTCAGTACCCCAGTTGCTAAATAAAACAAAATTATATATCTCTTTCTTATTCTCCTTCCCATTTTTCATTCATATTCACATGTATGCATATATTAAACAAAACTTACTGTGTCAATTCAAGTACACCAGGAATACTGAAACAAAGCTTCTTCTTTTCTTCTTCAGACTCGGGAACTTTATCAACATAAGCTAAAAAGTACAAAGTGAACTTGCCCGAAGGAAATTCAGATTTGGTAATCAATCTATATATTATTTTATTTTCGTCAATATGATGGAACATTCTTCTCTTCCATTTTCAAGAACAATGGTCTCTGCACGCAAGAGCAAGTACATGTATATATATAACGTCGCGTACAAGATTAACTTACTTCATTCCGAGAACTTCGGTATAGAATTTGATTGAGGCTTGTGGGTCCTTAACGCGGACCATGGTATGGTTAAACACATACGACGAAGGGTTAGTAGCGGCAGACGACATTATTAATTTTAAAAAAAGGATGTGGTGAAAACAATAGAAAGAAAAAGAACTATTGCATTACGTGCTTAAATAGACGGATTTTTATACCTTTATTCTTACAAAAACTGTCACACAGACGCTGGGGATATTTTCATAATAATGACATAAAAACCATTTTTAAATATTATTAATATATAGTTTATGTATTTAACATTATTGAAGTATATTTGACGTGATGGATACGTAAATTATGGGTTTAATTATTTTATACAAATCATGAAATCGTCAAAATACGGTGCGTCAGGTAATAAAAAAAAGTGTATGCTGGGTACTTTGTTTATTAAATAAAGTTAATATTCAACAGCAATGGTGTATGTGTAAATTACATTGGCTCCTATTAGGTGCTGTGTATTTTTCTAATCAATATGTAAAGTTAATAAGTTTTATAAAAGACTTATTCAATCGCTCACAACGCGTGTCATTGATACTGTCGAGTCAAAGACCGCTATTACAAATTATATTATGTTGGGGCGTCTAGATATCACACGTCATTTATGTCGTACTCCTTCTCCGACTATTTTTCAACTCATGTGTTTTTGTGTATATATACCAATCACAAGCAATGACATTGCTGATTTGCAAAAAAAAAGACTTTTGTGAAAGAGTTGAAACATTAAATACGTTCTTTCTCCTCTATACCAATATGTTACTTCTTTTTCAAAGCTTAGTAACAATTATATATTTATCTGTTCTATTTTTACATTTCTTTCATCAATATATCAAGTACAAATACGTATACGATAGAGAGTGTAAAAAATATGAAGAGAGAACATATTTGATATTAGTGCTGATTATGGTAATTTCTTTCTCATATTAGAATATGCATTCTACATTATTCTCTTATACATGTCGATTGAATGGTTTACTGTATGACACTGTAACTTACTAAAGTGATCTTGATAAATATGATTACAATTTGGCTGTTGAGTTTTTTTTTGATAATTTACTGAAAGGACAACATTAGCAACAGCTTTTGTTGTACCACAATATGTATACCTAGTGTTTCATGCTATGCATTACGTTTGTTTATCTATTATTGTAGTGGTGTAACATTAGGATAAATGTATAAATATGTATAACAATGGTCAGACAACCTTTTTTATGGCATGTTGAGCACCAGCGAGCAGATTTACAGACTGTTTTTGTTATGAATCGTCCTTACATATGTCCAACATAGTGCGGCAAGGAGTTAAAATAGTTGATTATAATGTAATTATGTAGGTGGACAGTAATGTAGTTAATCAAAAGAGCTACAATAAGCTAAAATATGTTGCCATGGAAATGGAGTTGTGTCAAAAGCAGTTCCCATCAGTGGTATAAGCAATTGCTGTTAAGAAACGTAACATAAGCATGACCGATACTCCTTTTTCTGACAGCACAACTTGTATAAGATAACGTTACTAAATTGATTATTTCTCAAAGATTCTTGTTCATGGGTTTGATGATATACATAAAACCTACTATCATCTAACCAAACCGCATCTTTAAAAAAAATCAAAATAATATTTCAAAAAAGTTTATAAAGCTGATTTGTAAGGATAGTATTCCACATGGTTGAGTGTGTACTTTTTTAATTGTCTTATAGCTTATTGTGAGGTTTTGGATTGTGACATTACCCAATATTGGGATGATTTATTTATTGGTTCTTTTAAAATACAATCATAAATTATTTATTAACACCCGTTGCAATGAATGATATAATTCAGTATTGATATTGAATCTCATAATACTTTCTTTAAATAATAGCTAATAAACTTATAGGTATCATATAAAGAAAACAAGGAGACTACTAATGAAAAAAAAAAACTAAAATAAGAGACACCTGCAGATCGCGCTTATCGATAGAGCAACATGAGCAGTTTGTTTTGCACATACACGCAATAATTCGGGGAAAGGAAAAAAAATTCTTTTAGTTCTTAAGCGGAAGTTTATATTCCTTTTTTTTTTTTTTTTTTTTTTTTTTTTTTTTGCTCTCCACGAACTTATCCAGAAAAAAAAAAGGAACGTGGTGCTTCTACAACAGATAAAAAAAAACATCGAGTCATGGTATGCATCAATCTGTTCTATTTTTATATCTTTTGATTCTAAGCATTTTTGTTTTACTTTACTTTTTATAATACAAAACAAAACAAAAAATAACCTCATTGAAAAAAGACATGCATAGACTTTTCAAATATTTCATATAACTAACTATACTGGTTTTTTTTTTATCTTATTGTTAACCTAAATAACGATGCGGATTGTTTATTTTTCTCTCATTTGGATTCTACATATGTATACATATATACGTGTGTATGTGTGTGTGTGTGTGTGTGTGCGTGTTTGCTTTTTTAAACTATACAACCATAAAATAGTATAATCATCTTTACGGCTACGGTCAATTACCGCATAATCAACAACAATCGCCACCATCGTATCATAATAACCAACCTCATTATCCATCTACACAGCAACAGCAGTCAGCTCAAGTGACTTATCAGCAACAACAACAGCAACAACAGCAGCAACACCCACCTGCACAAGGTCAACCACAAGCGCCATCACCTTACCATCGTGGTGGTGAACACAATGATCGTCACTATGTTTCATTTTCCCCTGTACAACAATCTCAAAGTGCTGCATCAGGTTCAGTACCGCTGCCAGCAGCTTATGGGTATATGACACAGCAGCAAGCACAGCAGCAGCAACAAGTACAACTTCCTGTAAAAGGTGATCACAGACAAAAACAATCATCAGAAAGGAGTAATAATAACCGGATATCCGAGGAAGAAGATAAACAGGCAAGGATGATGTCGACTTACAGTAATGATGGATTTAATTCGGTAGGTTTTATTATCAATTATATAAATATGTCCGTGTGTGTATGTTTGGTTGTATAGTGAGAGGAGGAGAGGTTTTTTGTGTGATAATGGTGGAGTATGAAAAAAAATGAATTTACTAAATGACAATGCGCTGGTTGATATTGTCTAATTATACAGATAGGGACGGCAGCAGCAGCAGCAGCTTATGCGGATCCATATAATAATAACCCTTCAACAACAATCAGTAGTATAGTTCATAGTCCAGCTGTTGCGGTACAAGACCTACCTACTACATTACCACCATTAAATCGTCCCATGATGAACAATAAGCCCGATGGTTCTCGTCCAGATCTACGCGCCATGCCTTATGATGTTCGGTTAGTAAATAGAAGAGAAAAGGAGAAAAAAAAGCGTTCTTGTATGAGAGTGGAGACAAAACAATTAGATTTAATAAAGTATCGATTATTACTTTTAGTGAACAAACATCTAATTTACGAGAAAATGGTCCATCAGCAACACACTCGCAGCATCATCAACAACATCATTCTCAACATCACCATCAACAGCAGCAGCGAGCAGTTGTAGCGCAAACAGCGACTGATTTGGTAGTTGGAGAATTATCACCCTATGGATGTGATGTACCTGGATGCTTTGCAAGTTTTCCGGCGTCAAGTGGATTGTTCTATCATATGAAGACAGTACATCCAACATTGGAAGGTGTAGAAAAACCTTACCGTTGTGCAATGCCTAATTGTACAAAGCGATACAAGAATATTAATGGATTACAATACCATTTGAGAGAAGCAAAAGGTACATCAGGTCATCCAGCACTTACAGCAGCAGCCAATGCAGCAGCAGCATCTGCAAATGGTGAAGGAGGAGTACCAACTAGTGGAGGAGGAGGACCAGCAACAGTTATAGATGAAAGATTAGCTAAATCATTCAAATGTCATGCTGCTGGTTGTAAAAAGGCGTACCGAACACAGAATGGATTACGATATCATCAATCTCACGTACATTCAATACCATCTACTGATATGCGACCTCCTCCTATACAACAACACCATCCTCAACCGCATCCACATCACCATCCTCAACCACATCCACATCAACATTCTCATCCACTTCCGCAACATCCTCATCCACAACACCATGCTCACCATCATCCTCATCATCCAAGAGAAGCATGGCAGTAAAATAAAATCATATAAAATCAAAACGCACAACAAAAAATATAATACAATATAATATAATATACTATATACTATATACTATTATAATAATATATATACACATATATATACAAGGATATCTTTCTTTCTTTTCCCTTTTCTATCTCTCTCTCTTTCTCACTATCTCTCATTTTACATATTATTTATATTGATTGAATTCATAAAACAAACACAGCAAATTTATCCATATAAACACAAACACTACACAACCACACATATATAGATAGATAGGCAGCAAACAGATAGTATGGTATCTTTCTTTCTTCTTATCGATATTATATATATATATATATATATATATATATATATATAGTATGTATAATTTGTTTATTTTTATGCCCTTGATGGTGGTGAAACCTATATAATACATAATACATATATTTGTATTGAGATATTTACTCGATTTTATTTCTCTCTCTCTTGTGATTTATTCTCGTTTTTCTTTCGCTTTTTACTTACTAAAATAACACCATCGCCACGTACAAATAACATTTCGAAATTGCGTTTTACAGTCTATATAATATATACAAACAGAATTATACATGTACGAATAGAATGACAGTAAAGAATGTTTTTCCACTAATTAGTTTTTATTCTTCCAATAAATATTTGTATATAACTGGTCTAAACGTCTTTTTTTGGTATTGCTATTTTTTATACCCGAATGATCTCTTCGTAAGTTTCTTCATTGACGTCAACAAGAGTAATAGTTTCTTCAACATCGCCCAAAACCATATTTAAATGTCCATCGTACGCCTATATTGCATAGAATATTAGAAGAATGGATATACAATTAATGTCAAAATGGTAATAAAAAAACTTCCAAGTCGCGTCACTTGATTGATTGATTAATAGACTGATTAAATGATTTTGATCTTAACTTACATGTAAAATTCCACGTAGTTCTCTATCACCACGTAATTTTACATAAATTCTTTCATCGAGAGAAAGTCTGACTAAATCAAGTGGTTCTTCAACAGCACCAATATCGGCAGCGTCTGCCATTATTATTATTATTTTGTGGTAGGGGAAGAGAGATGCTGTGTCGCTGCGTTGATAGAAGCTCTTTTAGTAAATTGAATTTTTAATTCTCCCCTCACCTGAAAAAAAAAATATGTGGGATTACTTGGTGAAATAAGGTTACAATGAAAATAAATGGATTGCTTTTAACCCTGTGCTAATACAACATGATCCCTTTTTTTTTGGAAGAAGCAAAGGTCTTTACTTACTAGAATTAGCACACATACTTCTTATACCATAATTTCTTTCTTGATCACCACATTCAAACTAAAAGAACAGTAAAAGTAGGAATTTCATAGATAAATAAAATACACTATTAAACTTTAATAGTGTAGCATTCTATTATGATTAATCCTCTTGTTCTGCTCTATCGTTTAACACTATGAAGTATTACCACTTTGTGCAAATATATTACGCATGATACCATCGTTCTCACTCACCAATAAAAACACACGAATTAGGACGATAAACGTTATGCACACTGCAAAAAAAGTGGTGTATCAAAAGGCTCTCAACAGGCTGATATCGTTATTTATATCTCAGATATCAATAGGATATCAATAGGGTATCAATAAATTTTTGATATCTCATATATTACAAGGGTATCAACAGGATATCAATAACCTGATAGTGAACTATTAGGTCGCCTTGGCAAAACGCATAGAAGCTGTGATATTTTTTACATTGAAAATAATGATATCTAAGCTCTAAACGATAAAAGGAGTCTTTTTTTTTTTTTTTTTTTTTTTTTTTTTTTTTTTTTTTACATATAGGAAGACTAAATTAAACTAATACTTTTTTAGCAGATTACTTTTTCTTGTTTAAATTTACGAAATGTACAAGTAGTAAATCGAAGTGAAGTACAAATAATGTTTAGTCGATATACTCAAGAGAATAATACAATATTACTTTTTTATATGAAGAGTGGAAAATAATTTTATTGATATTTTTATACGAATAGTGAAAGAAATAAAGGATTCGCGTTTTGGAAACTCTCTTTAAATCTGTTCTGGCACAACATCACTAACACTCCACACGCCATCATCATCGCCATTTTCTTCTAATTGTTTAACAATAATAGAAGGGAGGGAGAGCAAGAGAGTGGGTGAAGAGGAGAGGAAAGGAAATGAGAACGAGAACGGGAATCAGAGTTTTAATCTTCCAATCAATACAACTGCATTTAATTAGGTACTCAAGGGAGTGTTCGTGCAAATAATGAAACACAGTGATTTATAGTAATGGAAAAGTATAATAAAAGATATTAAGGAATAGAAAAATAAAAGAATATTATTTTTCAAAAAACCGTGTGTGTTGTTTTTAATTGACCAAAAGGAGAGTTTGTGTTACGAGCTCTTTACTGCTTGTTGAAATAAAAGTGGCCTATAAAATTTATTATAAGTAATAATGAGATGGAATATATAGTAGTTTGACTATAGCTATGACGATGAAGTACTTTTTAACTATACCTATGTATACGAGATAACTGTCGTTCATATATGTGCAACAGAATTATAATAAATTGTGAAAATAAGCTATACTATCAACTATGTGTTACAAACGATGTAATAAAATAATATTAGAAAGTATCACAGAGAACTTCAATATATCAATCGTTTTTAGTATTCTAATTGTCAAACGCGAAGTTCAAATATTTGCTGAAATGAGGCCTACTTCTCCAAAACACAAAGCTCCTAAATGCACCAAGATCTGCCCTTGTTCTAATTGCAGAAATTTGAAAGGATTTGCAGCTTTTCAAAGAGTACGCACAGTTCATAATCATATGAATGAAGAACGAAAAAGGGTAAGTATATGCAAAATTATTATATTAAGATTGCTCATTACTCATTACATCTATGTTTATAAAATAGCTATTGGCATTGGTGAGAGAGCCGATCGAGGAAGATATACCGCCAGCGCAAACAGCGGCGACAGCTGTAGCAGATATGGAACTTGAAAGTGAGTGGTGAAAACTTTATAAAAACAGAATATGCACTGACCACCCTTCTATTATATACAGACGAAGACGAGATAATATCAGCTGAGAATATGTTGCCAGCTGTTGAAGTCGAGTTCGAAAACAGTAATGTCAACCACAATTATCACAATGGTGGCATTACTAACATGGACGTAGATGAAGAAACTGTTGCTGGTAAAAATATTATTCATAACATTTACAAAATATAATTTACAAACAAAAAAATAGTAATTGACATATATCAAAGCTCCAAGCATTGAGCAACCTTTTTTATTCATGGCAGTTTTTCTTATTCTTTTTCGTGTCTATTTCCGCATCACCGATAAAGCAACCTCTATCTTAATCCGTTTCTTCAACATGCTGTTGGTTGCTTTTGACCGCACATATCGCTTCCCCACCACACCTGACACCATCAAAAAACACCTTAACTTCGACTCACTTACCAACAATCTCACATATTACGCCGTTTGTCCAAAATGCCATGCACTTTTTAACCGCCGATCACCCATTCCTCCATATTGCACCGCTCAACAATTCCCATATCATCCACTTGAATCCAAACGTAACTGTTGCAATACAGACTTTTCTGTTTCCATTCCTCGAGAGTTTGTTTATAATTCATTGAAAGCAAGTCTCGATCGCATCGTCAACCGACCTGGTTATATCCATCTCGCCGAAAGATGGAAGAATCGCGATGTTCCATCCGATATGTTATTCGATATATATGATGGTAATGTTTGGAATGATTTTACAAAACTGGAGACAGTCTCATCAAATGAACACCTTGCCCTTCTTACCTTGAATATTGATTGGTTTGAACCGTTCCATAACGCAAACTACTCTTGTGGCGCTATATATCTCACCATTAATAATTTACCTCGATCTGATCGTTTTAAAAAGGAAAATGTTATCCTTACTGGTGTGATGCCTGGTCCATCTGCATCACATACCACCGAGTTAAATAACTATCTTGCACCTCTTGTTGACGAGCTTATGTTCCTATATAACGAAGGTATTCAAGTAACAAACCCTGTAACTGGATCACCTATCTTAGTCAGAGCTGCATTAATAATGGTCGCCTGTGATATGCCTGCAGCTAGAAAGACGTGCGGATTTACATCGCCTGTAAGCCGTCGAGGTTGTTATAAGTGTGATCGTACATTTGTTGTCGACGATGATACCAAGAGGGTAAACTTTTCTGGTGGCTATGATGTAGAGAATTATCGGTGGAAAAACACAAATGATGTTGCTACACATGCAGCAGAATGGATGACAGCAACAACGAACAAAGATCGAACTGAAATAGAGCGTAATTATGGAACAAGGTGGTCCGAGTTACATCGACTTCCATACTTTGATGCAGTTCGATTTACAATTATTGATGTCATGCATAATCTGCTTCTTGGTACTCCAAAGAGGATGTTCAATGATTGGATTGATGACGGTGATTTGACGAGGGAAGATTTGCGCATGATGAAGCAATCAGCTGAAGGACTTGTATTGCCAGTAGATTTTGATGTGATCTCTCCGGATCGTATAGCTGCTGGTCTTTCAGGATTAAAAGCTGCCGAATGGAAGAGCTGGATATTAATATATTCGCCTTTCCTTTTACAAGATCGTCTAACCGTGATAAAGTTTCAGCACTGGATGAAGTTAGTAAATGCATGTCGTATTTTGCTGAAACCATCTATTACATTTGATGAAATCGACAGCGTTCATACATACCTCATTGAATTTTGTCAAGAATACGAAACCATTTATCCATCAAAAAGCATCACGCCAAATATGCACGCTCATTGCCACATAAAGGAGTGTATCCTTGATTACGGAGGAGTATACTCAACATGGCTCTTTGGTTTTGAACGGTACAATGGTATACTTGGAAGTATCGCCACTAATAGAAAGGGTGCATTCGAGAGGACGTTCACAAAGCGTTTTCTTGAACAGACTGGTGCTTCTGACTATATTAATACCTTTATCACACCTCATATTGACGACAGCGAGAAAGATTTCCTACTTGGTTTAACTAATGATCTCTCAACAACAGCAGCAGCAACACGATTAAACACAGTAGAAAACTTTGATATTAGTGAATATATCCGCAATTCTGTATCAGTTCGTCATGCTACAGGTTCCGAGCCTCTTCCTCCAAACACTATACCAA